>JARJCQ010000142.1:0-138770 GCA_029281465.1 Mycena epipterygia | reverse complement strand
GGGGGGGAAAGGGAAAAGGTGGACAGCCAAAATGTTCCCTTCCTTATATACTAACCCAGCCATCAAATCCTCTGAAATAAACACACCACAACATAGCCAGTGATCTTCTCTAAGCCCTTGGGCTGCTTAAAGAACCAAGGAACCACACCCATTCCATTGCAGAACACTACTACTTGTTGGCCATCTGATTAGGGGGGAGAGGGATATCACCATTATGCCTGGGCTTCTTGGCCAGTCTCTCCTCCTGCTCCCCCTGTATCTCATCCTCCTCTATCTCCTCCTCATCCTCCTCCTCCCTTTGCCTTTTGGAGGCCCCTCCTGCCTGCTCCTCCTCTGTCTCCCCACCCTCTATTATGTCCTCCTCCTCCCTTGGGCTGCTGGAGGCCCCAGTTGTCTTCTCCTCCTGCATCTCCATATCCACTATGTCCTCCTCCTCCTCCTCCCCCTCCTTCTCTAGGCTTTTGGGGATCCCTCCTGGCTGCTCCTCCTCTATCTTGTCCTCCTCCTCCTCCCCTTCCTTTGGCCCTTTGGAGGCCCCTGCTGCCTGCTTCTCCTGTGACTCCTTCTCAATCTCATCCTCCTCTGTGGCTGGAGTCAGCTGTTGCTCAGTCACAAAAAAAAAATCACAGGCACTCACCAGGTGGAGGAGGGTATGGTGACAGCTTGTTGTTGTACTCCACCTGCTGCTCATAGGTGGCAAACTCCACATGCACCTCAGGCTCCTGGGACCAGTCCTGGGGAGACTTGTTTTGGGGGAACTCAGACCACTCATACTTGGGCCTCCCAGTTGCCACTGATGAGCAGTCATCCAGGACTAGCTCTAGTCTCTGATAAAAAAAAT
The DNA here is from genome assembly GCA_029281465.1 of Mycena epipterygia. Lineage (NCBI taxonomy): Eukaryota > Fungi > Basidiomycota > Agaricomycetes > Agaricales > Mycenaceae > Mycena > Mycena epipterygia. The sequence continues at coordinate 137,929 of JARJCQ010000142.1, read as the reverse complement.
GATCAGGCTTCTGCTCCTACCAATAGGTTGGTGACTCACATCATAAAGCTTATGAAGAGGATAATCTAGAGCAGGATGCAGGACAAACTTGGTCTTGTCAGATTTATCACCAAGGGGAATGGGCACTCCACAGATGCCATTACTGGCCAGGCCTTTGAGAAAGGTGTTGAAGAGGGTGTCCATCTTCCTGGTGTTGTTCTGCCTGGCAACTACACCAGCCAACCTGATCAACAGCCTGTCCTTGTACACCAATTTGACAACCTCCTGTTCAGGCTCCTCCACATCATACCAAGTCTCATAGCTTTCAAGTCCTGGGGTGGCCTGGATGATGTCAAGGATCTCCCCCCTGAGAAGGTAAAGCTGAGGGCTCCTGTGGACCAAAGGAGCCAGGTGAAGGGCATGATGATACCCTTCACTCCAGAGACATCTGAGGTATCTTTGCTGCATGTCCTTGTTGTTGTTATTGTCTGGAGTAACAAACCAGTTGAAGTTGCTGAGTCCCAGAGCCTTGAGAACAATATCTGTGAAGGGGGACTCCACAAAGTCTGCTTGATCTTGCACCACTTTTATGGGGCATTTCTGGAGGAGCCTCAGCTTGTTGTGGGTGACCAAGAACTCACTCTTCCTGGTGCATCTGGCCTTGGCTGCTAGCAAAGAATCATTTGCCCAGTGGCCCATGATCCCCAGAAAGGGTGCTAGGACATTCTTGGTGAGTCCAAGCTCTTTCTTGGTGGGCTTTTGCTCAAGGGCTATGGTAATGGGTGTGAGAACCCCCAAAAGGGCTGTGGTCCTGCTTTGCAGCAGGTGGGCAATGAGCTGGAGATCTGTCAGAGAAGCCAAGTCTGGACTGTATGAGGGGTATCCTTACCTGAAACCATTGGATGTTGAGATGGATGGAAGCACTGTATTTGTTGTTGGGAAAGGTGATCTCTCCCACACCAACTGGCTCAGTGTAGGCCCATTCAAACCCTTTCACTTTTGTAACCTGATTATGGAGGTATTGCATCTCAAACCCTTTCATTTTTGTGTTCTGATGCTGGAAGTACTCCATATGAGTTTTTATGGCCTCCACTGCAGAGTCATGGTGGGTCTTGATATTGGTGCCCTTCTTGGTGCTCCTCTGTGTGTCAGTGAGACCTGGAACAAACCAGGAGGCTATCTGTTTCTTTAATCAGTAAATGGCCTTAAAAGAAATTGACTGGCTTCACTCACCAAAGTCAGGCCTGGGGCCATTTCTTTCAACTCTGCAAACAATTTTTGCACAAAGGTTGGGCACAGGAAAGGAATCTTGCAGTCCATGGGAGGAAGAAAGGGGTAGGCACTCATGTAGCCTGAATGGAGGACTGCCTTGAGCTTGAGGGAAAAGTATGTGTAGGTCTTCCTGTCCTGCCTGGGTAAATTTGTCTTCTTCAGCTCCTTGTCCACCCAATCTGTGCATTCTGTCCCAAGGGAAGCCTGATAAAGGAGAAAAGACTTGTTCCAGGCCTCACTGCCAATCTGCCCAAAAAAGCACATTTGGTCTGCCAGATGGTCAATGAATGCCTTTTCAGAGAACTCTATGAGCTTGGCAACCATGTCACCATTGAATAATATCCCATCCTGTTCCAAGAGGGTTAAAATGGTCATGGCCCAGGTATCCTGACCATGGTCCATAGGCAGGTCCAAAGGTGAGGCCAGATATTCCAGTTGTCTGAGGCCCCCAGTTATAAAGAGCTCTAGAATCTGGCCAAAATAATCAGTGGAACTGTATGTAAGCTGAATAGAGTGGAAAACTCACTCCCCAAAATGTCTCCTTGCTCTCCAGCAGCTCCTTGGGTAGGAGGGTGTTCTGGGCAAAGAGCTCATGATAATTGAGGTCTGTGTAGATGCTCAAGACATCCTTGTGCTTTTGGACAAGTGTTGTGACATCAGTTTGGAGAGCCAGAACAACCTGCTTGACAGCCTCTCTGTCCTTGGATGTCTTGGCACATCTGAGACTCATGAGAACTGAGTTGAAGTGGTGCTCAGGAGAGTCAATTTCTGCCTGCAAGGTGTTGTTTGTGGAGAGGTCCAGCATTATTGCCTGCTGATTGTCTTGATCAGTATTCAAGGCTTCTTTAAGAAGAGTGAGCTCTAAAAGAAAACCCAGAATAAGAACAAGATCACTCACTATCATAAAGGGCCACCAGCCAACTGCATTCATCCCTCATCAAGACCTCTCTAAGTTGGTCCTTCTCCCCCTCTAGCTCTGCAATCCTGGTTTCAGAAATGGACTTGCTCAAAGCCTTTTCAACTGCCTCCAGTCTTTCCAGAGTGGTGCCCAAGTGCATTTTGAAGGCTGCCAGTCTGTGTTGGCCTCCTATTTCTTCAATTATGTCCTGGTTGGCTCCATCCTCCCACACTGCCAAGGGAAAAGGGCCCTTGATGTTCTTGGTGTAACTCTCTGAATCTATGAGAGCAGGATCTACCATGTAGACAAGGGCAGTTTTGGGATCCTCTCTTCTGAGGCCTTGGAAGCCAATCTTGAACAGCCTAACTGCATTTTTCTTCATAAAGTACCTCTGAAAAGGCCCTGATACCAGCTGTGGACCTAAGCCACCCATGAAGGGCAGCAGAACATGCATTCTTGTATACCCTAGGAAATACTGACCAGATTGGTTGTTGGCTACAGCTGGAAGGACTGGGTTGAGCTAAAGAATTTCTTTTAGCTGGCAAACATGTTAAAGAAAATTGCCAACTGACTGCCTTCTTGGTTTTGACCTTCTTTGACTGTTTCCTGTCCAGCTTGGACTGCTCTGTATGGGCTGCCTACAATTTCCAGTTAGATTGGAGAGATATGTTGGTCAGAGAACTCACAAAGAGTTCAGAGACTTTCATGTTGAGAGGCCCATTATCTTTATCCTAGAGTGGCTTCTTTAGCTGCTCCTAGAGCTTAAAGAAAATGACACACATGGATGAAAGGAGCAGACACTGGCTCACTGCCCTTGTTCTTCTTTACCCCCTTTTTCTTCTGCAAAGACATGTCAGAGGTTGGGCAATTCCAGTCAGATTGAATATATACATACCTCAGGGATAGGGACAGAGCCAGAGCCAGAGGAAGCAGTATCCTAGAGTGATTTTCTTTAGCTACTGCTGAGGCTTAAAAAAATAAGAGGGAAAAACCTTGCCAGAGCCAGAGGAAGCAGAAGCCTGGATGATTTTCTTTAGCTACTGCTGAGGCTTGAATAAATGCAGGAAAAACCTTGCCAGAGCCAGAGGAGGCAGTGTCCTACAGTGATTTTCTTTAGCTACTGCTGAGGCTTAAAGAAATGAAGGAAAAAACCTTGTCAGAACCAGAGGAGGCAGAAGCCTAGAATGATTGTCTTTAGCTGCTGCTGAGGCTTAAAGAAATGAAGGAAAAAACCTTGCCAGAGTCAGAGGAGGAAGTGTCCTACAGTGATTTTCTTTAGCTGCTGCTGAGGCTTAAAGAATTGAGAGGGAAAAACCTTGCCAGAGTCAGAGGAGGCAGAAGCCTGGAATGATTTTCTTTAGCTACTGCTGAGGCTTAAAGAATTGAGAGAGAAAAACCTTGGCAGCCTTTCTCTGTATAGAGACATTAGAAAAGAAAACAGTGAGGATTAGGACAGACATACCTGCTGGGGAGGAAGAGGAGTAAAAGCAGTCTTGGCCTGCATAGAGACATTAGGAAGGGAAAACAGTGAGGATTAGGACAGACATACCTTCTTGGGGAGAGTAGTAGACATAGAGGCAGTAGGATGGGAAGGAATAAGAGCTCCTCCAAGCCTGTATATAAGGGATTTGTTTCATTCACATGTCATTGTAGCCTGTGGGAAAGTCCACACAAAGGCTGGCCAATCAGAACATTGACTGAGTCATAGGGACCCACAGAGAGAACCCTAGCAGTCAAATCCTGGCCAGAAAGGCTGGCCAACTACAGATACTGGAAAAAAAGTTCCCATGTCAACCCAAATAGGCTGGCAAACTGCAGATACTGGAAAAAAAGTTCTCATGGCAACCCAAAAAGGTTGGTCAACTGCAGACATTGGAAAAAAGGCTCCCACAGACTTGAGGACAAAGGGAGGGCTCATATAAAAGAGGGGATCCTCTTTGCCTATGCTCTCCATCTTCTCCCCATGCCTGACAACATTGCCCACACCCACCCTGCTGCTCTAAAAGACAAGGTCCTCATCACCTTTGACCATCATGAAATGGGGACTGTGGTTTCTCTACACCACCAAGGCATCTGCCTCTGGCAAATAGTTCCAAAGTGAGTTGCCTTTGCTGTATTATCTATCTTCCTTTTTTGATCCTTGGTTGTAGGAAAAGGGGGGGATTTCATGAGCAAGTTTGCCAGACCATGAATCTGGCTTCCTACAACAACTATCAAGTGTCCAGGGCACTCCAAGAGCAAGGTTTTTTCACTTCCCTGGAGGAAGTCCAGGTTTGTCTTGGCCTTTAATTCCTATTCTATGTTGCTCAATTTCATTACAGGAGGCCCTAGATGCTGCCATCATGACTGTAAAGACTTGAACCAGAATTAGCTAGTCTTTGTTTTGTTCTGGTACACAAGAATCCACACTTTTGGTTATATAATCTGAGAGTAAGATTATCATAGGAGAGATTACATTTTTCTAAGAGAGACTACATTTTGCCACTCAATAGCATCCACTCTGTTGAACTAGCTCCAGAAATGTAACTGATAGAGCTTGAAAGCCACTACAAGATTGTATAGGAAGCATCTTCTTACTGCCTTTGGTTGAGCCACAAAATGCAAAGGATGAAAAAACACTACATTTTTCTAAGAAAGACTACATTTTGCAGCTAATTAGTGTCTGCTCTGTTGACCTCAGTCCAAAATTGTTTTGGATACAGATTTTGAAGCTCTGTAAGACTGCACAGGCTGTTTGTTGATAGGCTTTTTGATTGACTCAAAAATCTCAAATAAGTCCTTCAACAAATATATGGGACATCAACTTGTCTCCTCTATATAAAATTCTTTAAGGAATACTGGGTCTTAAAGTGATCATGAATTCTTTAAGCCATACTGCTTCTTAAAGTGGTGTGATTGCATGCCTCCAGTGTGGTGTAGTGGATTACACCAAGGGATAATACACCAGGAGTAGTGGAGTGGGGATTGGATATCCCAAGCCAAGTGAATACACTAGGAGGTAATACCTGAGGATTATCCAAGGAGTTTGTATCCAGTGGTGTACACAATAGAGCAATGTCACACACCGTGCAATAGGAGTGGTGAAAATGTTAGGCAAAGTCAACTAACAACACAAAGTATGCAAATGGGCTGGGATGGCAATGTATGTAAGGTGGCAAGACATTCACAAGTGGTATGTCTCTCAAAATTCTTTAAGCACTACTGCCTCTTAAATTAAAGTAAAGGATGTATATATTTAAGCCAAATGGCTCTTAAGATTTGACATATTCAGGGGAGAGAAGTCTTCTGGAACACACCTATATGTACAGTGAGATATTCTTCTTGTGTGGTACATCTTGCAAAATTCTTTAAGCCCTACCGCCTCTTAAATTAAAATCAAAGATATGGCGCAGTGGATGTAAGGAATGTGGAGACACAATTTGGTTACATTCAGGGGCATTTACAGTCTACACACATAGAGTTATTTTCAGAGGTATTCGCACCAAATGCATATAGAGTGATTTTCACAGCCATTCTCACTCAATGCACATAGAGTTATTTTCAGGCCCATTGTGACGGAACACATATAGGGCTAACACACATAGAGTTATTTTCAGGCCCATTGTGACGGAACACATATAGGGCTAACACACATAGAGTTATTTTCAGGCCCATTGTGACGGAATGCATATAGGGCTAACACACATAGAGTTATTTTCAGGCCCATTGTGACGGAATGCATATAGGGTTAACACACATAGAGTTGTTTTCAGGCCCATTGTGATGGAACACATATAGGGCTAACACACATAGAGTTATTTTCAGGCCCATTGTGACGGAATGCATATAGGGTTAACACACATAGAGTTGTTTTCAGGCCTATTGTTCTTAGAAGAACTATTTCTTTTAGAAAGAGGGTCAGTTAAAAAAATTCCCAGGTGCAGTACTAATCCCAGGTGCATTTGAATAACCAGCTGAATCCAAATGTTACAAATTATTTTAAGCGAAATGGCTCTTAAAACGAAACGCACCTGGGCCCAAGTTCAAGGAGTAGATAGTAAGATGTCCTAGCAGGAGGACAAAACGGGCTAGCTAGGGGTAGAAGCGTGGCGCGGTCTGTCCGCGGATTTTATATAGAAGGCTATTGAATTGTATGTTGTGTTAGGAATAGCGGGGAGCATCAGGGTAGCTGACAAGGAGGAGTGTATGGGTGCCAAAATTAACTTCAAGGGAGCATGAGGTAGCACTGTGGGCGGATTTTATATGTAAGGCGATACAACAATGTTTTGTATTAGGAATAGCGGGTAACCAACTGAAAGGAGCGGGTGGAACAGTGATCAAATTCAAGGGAGCATTAGGTAGCACTGTCTGCGGTCGATGCAGTTGTATATTGTATTAGGGATAGCAGGCTAGCTAGCTGGGAGGAGTACAGTAATTAAATTCAGGGTAGCATAAGGTAGCACTGTATGAGATCGCAGCTGATATGTTGTGAGTTGGTAAATGCTTCACACAGGCTGGGGGGTTCCTGGAGCTAGGGTTAGGTGGAGCTGCAAAGGGTAGCAGGGTAGGGTGCAAATGGGGAGCCGGGTAGCGTAACTACAGGTGCCGAGATCGCCGGAGCCTCAAAACGCTCCCCGATTGATCAACTGACACGATGACATCATGGTTTTGATACAATAAATGGCCGTGTGTTGGGATGCAGCGCCACGCTCCGAGCCAAACTAGGGTCTAGCAAGCTGAATGATGACCAGAAAAATAAGTTCAGGGTATGTACAGGAGCGGATTTACAATAGCTACCGATTTCTCCAATACACTTCATACATATTTTTTTTCGTGACCCGTAAATTCGAGCCGAGACGGAGATTTTCTGTATTTGGTAAGAAGATGGAAGGTCACAACGCCCGGAGGGTAATAATGGGGGGCACGGGCTGAAAATTTGGGGCGGAGAGGATATTGATAGTCTATAGCGATCCAAAAAGGTCACTAGGCCCAGATCGGACGGGCAAGCAGTGTTTTGACAAGAATGATGTACGTTGATCATATGTAGTGTATCGAGGTAGCACCAAAAATGTAGGGAATTTTGGATGCACGATTGCGGGGGAATGGCTGAGCGGGATGGGGCGGGGGAGGGCTAGGGGGGTCCGGGGGAGCAAACCATTTCTAGGTTTCCAATATGGGAAAATATTTCAGAATGATTGTAACATAGGTAGCAAAGGGGGCCAACGATGGCATGTTTGGGAGGCCCCATATTCTAGGTATATTTTTAGGGCCACCATAACCTAGGTCTCTGGAATTGTTTCACACAGCTGATTATGTGTCCTGTTTATTTTAGATGACGTCCCTTGGCCACACGAACTTAATCAACCTTAACCAAACATTAACCAAACATTAACCACCAACATTAACCACCGCCCCTAAGGCGGGGCCATTGAGAGTATTGACACGGAGAATTCTCATCCATATTCCGACTCTTCTGGAATGTACGGCGAGATGTTCTTTAAGCAATACTGGTCACAAATTCTTTAAGCTCCACCACCTCTTAAAGCGAATGAGGGGATCACCCCTTGCAGCCAGCAGAGTTCCACAATATTCCCTTGACAGGTGGCATGTTCCTAGGGTAGTTTTCTACGCTCGGAATTGTGGTGATTTTACCTAGATTTAATATCCAACCGCGGTCTTTCCATATACACACAGTGATAAAATATACCAAAGAAAAGCAGGCGTCTAAGACGGTTTTTTACGCTCAGAATTGTGATTTATATTCAAAACCCGTACCGGTATGGGCCCATCTTTATGACTTGAACAAAAAAAAGCTTTCAAGTCTGGCACCTGTCTAGGGTGGTTCTTTATGCTTTAAATTGTGGTGATTTTCTCGAGATTTAAGATCCTACACCAATGTCTTTGTATGTGGACATGTTGCATGGGTGGCCAAAATCAAAGCAAAGCAGGGCAGGGATTCTGAATTCTTTTAGGATGAGTGGGGATTAAAGAAGAGCTGTGACTAGTGGCAAGACATTCACAAGTCTGCTGCGTGGCTTGTAGAATTCTTTAAGCCCTACTGCCTCTTAAATTAAACGGATTTCGATGCATGGCAGAGTGCAATCGGTGCGTTGGTGGTGGTATCTCACCGTGTCCAACTGCAGTCTTGAAAATGTTCGAATACATTGAAATTTGAGGGAAAGATACCATGGGATGGTAATGAATACCTATGTAAGCAGGGGAGAGAAGTCTTCTGGAACTCTTGGAGCTGTGACACACTGCGGGGATAGGAGTGGTGCAAAATGTTAGCAAAGTCGACTAACAACACAGGTGGAAAGCCATTGAAGCAGAGGGGAGAGAAGTCTTCTGGAACGCAAGGTGAGATATTCTTTAAGGAGTAGAGGTCACAAATTCTTTAAGCCCTACTGCCTCTTAAATTAAAGTCAAGAATGTCGTGCAATGGACACAAATGCAGCGAAACAATTCGGTCACATTGGGCGGCATTTTCACTCCACATGCATAGAGTGATTCTCAGGGGCATTCACACCAAACACACATAGTGATTTTCGCAGCCAATCTCACTCTCTGCACGTAGAGTTATTTTGAGGCCCATTGTGACGGAATGCATCTAGGGCTAACACACATAGAGTTGTTTTCAGGCCTATTGTTCTTAGAAGAACAATTTCTTTTAGCAAGAGGCTCAGTTAAAGAAATTCCCAGGTGCTGTACTAATCCCAGGTGCGTTTGAATAACCAGCTGAATCCAAATGTTACAAATTACTTTAAGCGAAATGGCTCTTAAAACAAAACGCACCTGGGCCCAAGTTCAAGGAGTAGACAGTAAGAAATTCCCAGGTGCTGTACTAATCCCAGGTGCGTTTGAATAACCAGCTGAATCCAAATGTTACAAATTACTTTAAGCGAAATGGCTCTTAAAACAAAACGCACCTGGGCCCAAGTTCAAGGAGTAGACAGTAAGGATACAAGTTCTCCCGTCGCAAGATGTAGAGTGGTGGTAAATTCCCGCTGACTAGTGCAGCATGTGTTCCTATCATCCCAGCAGTGTTGTCTCCAAAAATGTCGCCAATCTTCCCTAGCGTCACCTCAATAACTGTAAGGCTGCGGTTCATTATCCTGTCTGTACGTTTCTTACGGTGGAAGGTCTTGCAGCCAGATCGTTTTCTGCCAAGCATAACACTTGCTTTCCCATGATATTGGAAGTGCTCCTCAGAAGAGATCTCAGCCACAAGTCCCTCCATAGCCTCACTACATAGGTGTGCTTGTAATGCAAGACTCTGGAATTGTTTTTACATGCGAGGAATATTTTCTTTTAAGATGAGTGGGGGTTAAAGAAGACCGTGGGATAGGAGTGGTGCAAAACGTTAGGCAAAGTCAACTAACAACACAGGTGGAAAAAAGCCATTGAAGTGAAGGGGAGAGAAGTGTTCTGGAACGCACGGTGAAGCGATACAAGTCCAAAGTTCTTTAAGCGCTGCCGCCTCTTAAATTAAAGCAAAGCACATAGAGGAATTAGCTAGCGCCCATGTCCCGACTGCGAATACTGCGATAAACATCTTCGAGTAGTCCACTCTGCCCCGAGCTGAAAACATGTGCGTGTCATCTGGCATGGTATTGCGTAGGTTCCAATAGAGATGGAGACAAGGCTGATAAACCTAGGGCAGGCAAGCTGCCCTAGGTCTCTGGAATTGTTTCACACAGCTGATTATGTGTCCTGTTTATTTTAGATGACGTCCCTTGGCCACACGAACTTAATCAACCTTAACCAAACATTAACCAAACATTAACCACCAACATTAACCACCGCCCCTAAGGCGGGGCCATTGAGAGTATTGACACGGAGAATTCTCATCCATATTCCGACTCTTCTGGAATGTACGGCGAGATGTTCTTTAAGCAATACTGGTCACAAATTCTTTAAGCTCCACCACCTCTTAAAGCGAATGAGGGGATCACCCCTTGCAGCCAGCAGAGTTCCACAATATTCCCTTGACAGGTGGCATGTTCCTAGGGTAGTTTTCTACGCTCGGAATTGTGGTGATTTTACCTAGATTTAATATCCAACCGCGGTCTTTCCATATACACACAGTGATAAAATATACCAAAGAAAAGCAGGCGTCTAAGACGGTTTTTTACGCTCAGAATTGTGATTTATATTCAAAACCCGTACCGGTATGGGCCCATCTTTATGACTTGAACAAAAAAAAGCTTTCAAGTCTGGCACCTGTCTAGGGTGGTTCTTTATGCTTTAAATTGTGGTGATTTTCTCGAGATTTAAGATCCTACACCAATGTCTTTGTATGTGGACATGTTGCATGGGTGGCCAAAATCAAAGCAAAGCAGGGCAGGGATTCTGAATTCTTTTAGGATGAGTGGGGATTAAAGAAGAGCTGTGACTAGTGGCAAGACATTCACAAGTCTGCTGCGTGGCTTGTAGAATTCTTTAAGCCCTACTGCCTCTTAAATTAAACGGATTTCGATGCATGGCAGAGTGCAATCGGTGCGTTGGTGGTGGTATCTCACCGTGTCCAACTGCAGTCTTGAAAATGTTCGAATACATTGAAATTTGAGGGAAAGATACCATGGGATGGTAATGAATACCTATGTAAGCAGGGGAGAGAAGTCTTCTGGAACTCTTGGAGCTGTGACACACTGCGGGGATAGGAGTGGTGCAAAATGTTAGCAAAGTCGACTAACAACACAGGTGGAAAGCCATTGAAGCAGAGGGGAGAGAAGTCTTCTGGAACGCAAGGTGAGATATTCTTTAAGGAGTAGAGGTCACAAATTCTTTAAGCCCTACTGCCTCTTAAATTAAAGTCAAGAATGTCGTGCAATGGACACAAATGCAGCGAAACAATTCGGTCACATTGGGCGGCATTTTCACTCCACATGCATAGAGTGATTCTCAGGGGCATTCACACCAAACACACATAGTGATTTTCGCAGCCAATCTCACTCTCTGCACGTAGAGTTATTTTGAGGCCCATTGTGACGGAATGCATCTAGGGCTAACACACATAGAGTTGTTTTCAGGCCTATTGTTCTTAGAAGAACAATTTCTTTTAGCAAGAGGCTCAGTTAAAGAAATTCCCAGGTGCTGTACTAATCCCAGGTGCGTTTGAATAACCAGCTGAATCCAAATGTTACAAATTACTTTAAGCGAAATGGCTCTTAAAACAAAACGCACCTGGGCCCAAGTTCAAGGAGTAGACAGTAAGGAGGAAGTCCAGGTTTGTCTTGGCCTTTAATTCCTATTCTATGTTGCTCAATTTCATTACAGGAGGCCCTAGATGCTGCCATCATGACTGTAAAGACTTGAACCAGAATTAGCTAGTCTTTGTTTTGTTCTGGTACACAAGAATCCACACTTTTGGTTATATAATCTGAGAGTAAGATTATCATAGGAGAGATTACATTTTTCTAAGAGAGACTACATTTTGCCACTCAATAGCATCCACTCTGTTGAACTAGCTCCAGAAATGTAACTGATAGAGCTTGAAAGCCACTACAAGATTGTATAGGAAGCATCTTCTTACTGCCTTTGGTTGAGCCACAAAATGCAAAGGATGAAAAAACACTACATTTTTCTAAGAAAGACTACATTTTGCAGCTAATTAGTGTCTGCTCTGTTGACCTCAGTCCAAAATTGTTTTGGATACAGATTTTGAAGCTCTGTAAGACTGCACAGGCTGTTTGTTGATAGGCTTTTTGATTGACTCAAAAATCTCAAATAAGTCCTTCAACAAATATATGGGACATCAACTTGTCTCCTCTATATAAAATTCTTTAAGGAATACTGGGTCTTAAAGTGATCATGAATTCTTTAAGCCATACTGCTTCTTAAAGTGGTGTGATTGCATGCCTCCAGTGTGGTGTAGTGGATTACACCAAGGGATAATACACCAGGAGTAGTGGAGTGGGGATTGGATATCCCAAGCCAAGTGAATACACTAGGAGGTAATACCTGAGGATTATCCAAGGAGTTTGTATCCAGTGGTGTACACAATAGAGCAATGTCACACACCGTGCAATAGGAGTGGTGAAAATGTTAGGCAAAGTCAACTAACAACACAAAGTATGCAAATGGGCTGGGATGGCAATGTATGTAAGGTGGCAAGACATTCACAAGTGGTATGTCTCTCAAAATTCTTTAAGCACTACTGCCTCTTAAATTAAAGTAAAGGATGTATATATTTAAGCCAAATGGCTCTTAAGATTTGACATATTCAGGGGAGAGAAGTCTTCTGGAACACACCTATATGTACAGTGAGATATTCTTCTTGTGTGGTACATCTTGCAAAATTCTTTAAGCCCTACCGCCTCTTAAATTAAAATCAAAGATATGGCGCAGTGGATGCAAGGAATGTGGAGACACAATTTGGTTACATTCAGGGGCATTTACAGTCTACACACATAGAGTTATTTTCAGAGGTATTCGCACCAAATGCATATAGAGTGATTTTCACAGCCATTCTCACTCAATGCACATAGAGTTATTTTCAGGCCCATTGTGACGGAACACATATAGGGCTAACACACATAGAGTTATTTTCAGGCCCATTGTGACGGAACACATATAGGGCTAACACACATAGAGTTATTTTCAGGCCCATTGTGACGGAATGCATATAGGGCTAACACACATAGAGTTATTTTCAGGCCCATTGTGACGGAATGCATATAGGGTTAACACACATAGAGTTGTTTTCAGGCCCATTGTGATGGAACACATATAGGGCTAACACACATAGAGTTATTTTCAGGCCCATTGTGACGGAATGCATATAGGGTTAACACACATAGAGTTGTTTTCAGGCCTATTGTTCTTAGAAGAACTATTTCTTTTAGAAAGAGGGTCAGTTAAAAAAATTCCCAGGTGCAGTACTAATCCCAGGTGCATTTGAATAACCAGCTGAATCCAAATGTTACAAATTATTTTAAGCGAAATGGCTCTTAAAACGAAACGCACCTGGGCCCAAGTTCAAGGAGTAGATAGTAAGTCCAACTCATTAACCAACATATAGTTCTACAATCTGTTACTGAGTCTCTCTAAACAATCACAACTAATCTATACTCAAATGCTTTATTCAACTTACAATTATCAAGTCTTGAAGTCAGATAACTATACTCACATTTCGAAAAACTCGCTTTCATTCCTTTCTATCAAAAAATTCTACTCCCAAAATTTCCCTTTCTAATGGTCCTACTTTCAAGGCAAACGGTCAACAAATGACTGAGATATACACAGATTCACAATTTCAAATCCCACCGCTTTTCACTTCATTCCGCTAAGAAACACTACAAAATATTTCTAATGCTTTTGAGACTTCAAAACCAAAGTTGTAGTCCTCATAACAAGCTATTAGGATCTACTTACCATTCTTCCATAGCTTCCTTAGTTCACTCATAAAATCCAATACAAACTCAAAAATCTTGTTTTTCCTTCAAAAGCGCCGCGTCTCAGAAAGTATTTCGCGTTTTGTGACCCAACCATTGACTTACTCACAAAACTCATTTAACAAATCTTGTAGAGCAAGTCAAGGGCTACATTTTCATATTCTACCTATTTTTAGAAAATTTCCTTTTTTGGTAATCACATGTCACATCTATCTTGTAGTCCTCCTTACGAGCTACTAGTATGTACTCACAGTTCTTATATAGCTGCTATCGTTCACTCACAAAACCCAAAACAAAAACGAAAAGCCGGCGCTTTTGAAAGGGGTACAGCCACAAATGCTCTGGGGGGGCACAGCCACGGGTCTGCCCACAGACTCCAGCCGAAGATAAATAGGGAGCAGCGTATCGGACAACGCCCAGAACAGGTCACAGTTGAATGGAATCTGCTGTGAACTCGGCCGGCGGGCGGCAACAACGGGGTAGCGTGGTAGGAGCACAAAGGGGAGCACCACGGGAGCGGGGGAGCAGCACTGACTGTCTCGGGGAGCAACGCCGAGGTCGCCGGGGAGTTGAACGATGCCGATCGAGAAAATGACATGATGACATCATTGTTTTTGCACAGGGAACTTGGTCTGTTCAGATGCACTGTGCACATCTGGGGACGAGTTAGAGCGTAAGACTTTGAATTCTCATCGGGAAAATACAAGAAGGGTATGGGAATGACCGCATTTAACAGGGCTACTTGATTCTCCAATGCACTTGGGTGATACAATTTTTTTCTGAGGGGAGAGCGGCCACTGGAGGTAGAATACCTATGTTTGGTAATTCCACGGAAGTTTCCGACGCACAGGGGGTAATATTGCAGGGCACGGGCTGGAAATTTGGGGGGGACGGGATATTGTTAGTCTGTACCGATCCAAAAAGGTTACTGGGCCTAGATCGGACGGGCAAGCAGTGTTTTTCTGAAAATGATGTACATTGATCATGCAGGTGCATTGGGGGAGCAGACGAAATGTAGAGGATTTTGGATCGTGAATTGTATGGGAATGGCTGATTCAAAAGGGCAGGGGAAGGGCTAGGAGGGTGCGGGGGAAGGAACCAAATAGAGGGTTTCAATGTGCCGAGAAGGTCCAGGAACATTTTTGGGGGGGTAGTAAAGGTTTGCAACGAAGGTATATTTTTAGGGCCACCATAACCTAGTTCACTGATATAAACAAGGATCAATATCCTCCTAAACCGTTTGAAGGTGGGTTTAGTCCGCCTCGCTGCCCGTTAGTGTATACAGATGTTGATTATAGTACATAGAATACATCTACCATGTTCAATAATATTTTTAACTCATACACAGAGGGGGGACAAATATCTGGACGGCAGGACTGCATATTTCAAAGTGTCATGCTTCGTCGTAGGACCCGATGGAGTCCGAGTCAACCAAAATGGTTGCCAGCTACCCTCTGTGACATCTCTGACCAGGAAAGAACCTTTATAGCCATCTGCAAGTTTGAACATAAAAGTGTAGCCCATTGTCAATCAAATTGATCTCTGTAGCTGGCCCAGAGAAAATGCTCCTATAGCAATGAGGTGAAGAATTAGCCGATATCTTCTTACATTAGGGAAAGCCACGAGTGAACGACCAGCGAGCGAGCACAGAGGGGTGGAAGATATTTCAATCTCTGACGATATGTGCCGGCAGTGCCGCCGGAATTGATGGCGGTGTGTTCACCGGCAATTTCCAACTCCCAAACTTCCTGAAAGCGCATGCGACAGATGTGATTGCTTTCAAATCCTGAAAGCTGTAATCTGAACAACAGATTAGAAACAAATCCTCTTGGGATTCATGGAACATACACAATACACATTCCACGCATAAGCCCTTGTGGCCTGCTTGCCCAGTTTCCTGATAATAACTGAATAAAGATCATCAGAATATTTACCAGAGGAATGATTGAGGCCTAGTAACCTATCAAGGTTTTTCGGTCGGTCATAATACAAGATGAATCGCACTGCATCAGAACAAGGTAAAAGGCATGCATAAAAATGAGGTAACGAGCTTACCATTTGCTGTGTCAATGCCCATACTGAATGCGATCTAATAAGATAGACTTGTTAGCAAAACTGAATTAAAGAAACCATAGTACTTAATAGCATGGCAACAATTATGCAACACTTACCACTTTTCCACTCGGCTTGGGCAGAATCCTTCTCCACCCAACAGAGATATAAAACTGGTCGAAAACATGGAAGGGGTCCTTTCCAATATGCCAACCATGCAGATCGCCTGCATTGGGGTATTCAAGAAAGCAGAGCCATTGTACGCATCATCAGCGGGTAGTGCTGGCCAAAAATATGATACTGTCAGGATATATCCAAAAAATATGAATACAATACGGTCTTGGGCCTTGCCTCTAGATATCAATGTCCCATGATACAATATGATACGGGGTTGGGCGTATTCAGATATATCTAGATATGGTCTTGGAGTTTTCGGCCATGTCCTCGCTGGAATACCTGCCAGTGGGAATACCTGCCAGTGGATCAAGCTGCTGTATAACAACGGGCTTTTAAGACCGAGCACAGGACCCCTGATTATCTCATGGAGGTTCAGGCCAGGTCAAACAGTGTTTTGTTTACAGCAGACCTAGCCGATAATGATGGGATCACCCAAAAAGGGCTGTTTCTTGCCTGTCCTGGTGAACTAGGCATTTTCGTCCAAGCCTGAACTAGGATTTTCAGCTATTTTCGGTCCTCAGACCCAGTTTTTGTCCACACTGGGTGTCATGATTCCAGGTTATATCATTTATTCTGCATTAACCCTTAAAACCCGATCGTCTTGCTACGATCGGTTTCTCCTCAACCCCTACCCTTCTCATTTATCCCTGAAACCCCCTTTCCGTTACTTGGCAGTTACGATCATCTAGTATATATATAGGCCCTGTACCCTAGACAGTGCCTCATACTATCCTTGTCTAGTCCCCAGTTGCTCTCCCCGCTGCATTAACCTGGCACCAACTCGAATCCTACTTTGTCGTTCAATCGCCTCAGTTGTACAATAACCCAACGAGCCTGTGCTGACAGTACACCTTAGGTTCTGGTATTAGAAAGATGATAGGCAGTCCAATTTCAACTACTGACCCATTGTGCAAGCTGCAACAGTTAACCCAGCTTAACTTTCTTTTTCTTGCAACATGTCCTTCCTCTATGATAATGTACTGGCACACTGTTCATTCTGACATCTGGCACACTGTTCATTCTGACATCTTGCACAAAGTCCAATTCATTCTGCCAAGACACATTACAAAGTTCCCTAACAAAAACACATCACATTCTGGTGAAAAGCACGCTACCAACTTCCCTAAAATCACTTCATTCTAGTAAAACACAAATCGCTAAAATCAATTCATTTGCTAAGAGACACTAGCAAAAAAACCCTAATGCTTTTTTGGGACCTCAAAACCAAGTTCTAGTCCTTATTGCAAGCTATTAGCATCTACTTACCAAGTTCACTCACAAAAAAAACACCCTTTTCCTTCAAAAAGCACTGCGTCTCTGCGAGTATTTCGCGTTTTGTGACCCAACCATTGACCTGGTCACCAAAGTCATTCAACCAAAGTTGTAGAGCTCGTCAAGGGCTACATTTTGATATTCGAATCTATTTTTAGAAAATTTCCTTTTTTGGAAATCCCATGTCACATCGATCTTGTAGTCCTCATTGCAAGCTACTGGTATGTACTGACCGTTCTTATATAGCTGGCTCGGTTGACTCGGGAAATGCAAAAGAAAATCGAAAAGCCGGCGGTTTTTTTTTTTTTTTCAGTGGCTGTGTAGAAATCGAAAAAAGTGCACCGCCACCAGCCTGAGGGCACCCTGTCGAGGGAAAGAAGTAGTTCTCTCACAAAATCCAATACAAATCAAAAAATCTCATTTTTCCTTCAAAACCGCCGCGTCTCAGAAAGTATTTCGCGTTTTGTGACCCAACCATTCACTTACTGACCAAAGTCATTTAACAAAAGTTGTAGAGCTAGTCAAGGGCTACATTTTCATTTTTTTCATATCCGAACTATTTTTAGAAAAATTTCCTTTTTTGGTAATCACAAGTCACATCTATCTTGTAGTCCTCTTCACAAGCTACTAGTATGTACCCACAGTTCTTCTATAGCTGCCTTAGTTCACTCACAAAATCCAAAAGAAAAACGAAAAGCCGGCGCTTTTGGTGGCTGGGCACTGTGGCTGGGCAACCGGTGGCTGTGGCCTGTGGCTATGTCGGCCGTTCAATAGGGTTGAACGGCGGTCTATATAGATAGGGCACGGTGGCTGGGCAACCGGTGGCTGTGGGCTGTGGCTATGTCGGCCGTTCAATCGGGTTGAACGGCGGTCTATATAGATAGGTTGCCGTTTGTGCATCATTTATTCGAGGTGTTTGCGGTACGAAGATCTAAAGGACCCGCGCCTGCTTCTCATCTCGTTTCAACACATGGGTATCGACATCCCTGCTATGGCACATGAGTGAGTTCGTGAATTTTGGAGTGTGGATTCACCAGGCCTAATTCGCACTCTACATCGTACGAATCCGACCGGTTAGCGAAAGCTTCGTCCCGAAATTCATTCCATAATCGATAATATCCTCTTGATATTGCGGGGGTTCCTGGTTCGACTCCGGGCTCGGTCATGGCGCCTTCATCCAAAGTATTTGTTTTTAGGGCATCACTTTATACTTATTTCCGCGGCCCCCGCAGCTTTTTTCTTTTTTCACAGTATCACAGTATCACATTCCACAGCCCGTGCCGCGACTGGTTCTCATATCGTGCTCCAGGTACGTCCGACTTTCCATACGGAATTTCCCGATTTTTGCAGGGACTCTTCGTACGAAGTACGCCCAGAAGGCTTGCAGATTCTCCATCCCACATCCACCAGCACCTATTCAACATCTAAAAACACTTCATTGTGATGTTATTTTCGAAACACGTCTATTTACTGGGCAACGTGCTAGATCACAGATATTGCCCAAACAAACGGCGCGCCTAATCGTCACGGTAGAGGTAATATTCTGGGATGAGGTGGATTATGACGATGTGTTGCACAAGAGGAGCAATGAACGACTTACCACTGGTCTCCCCTGAACGTCGTTTCCTCACAAGCTCGTCCGCTCTAGCCCAATAATCATTGCCGCCTTGCGCACCCACATCCCAGTCTCGGATGCGATTCTCAGCAAGGAGCACCACAAATCGCGGATCGGTGGCGATAGCTGTGTACGTGCCACGGCTGACCAACGCCTCCACAAGACGCAGCTGCGACCAAGAGACCGCCAACACCGCTAGCGATTTAAAGGCCCGCAGCGCGTTTTGGTAGAAGTATTCGGGAGAAGGCTCGTCGAGAGAAAGATGGGTCAAACAAGGCAGATGCACGAGGCCTGCCAACTGCGGCCAATCAAGGTTGGGACTGTGGAGGCTGAGATGTGTGATTGTCGCGAAGAGGGCATGCCTGAAGTCCGGTGACCGAGGAAACAAATATTTCAAATCTACGGACAGTCTGCGCAACGGCAGCTTTGCGAGCTGGGGCAGGAGCTGGCTGTTTCCGCCTGCGAGGTGAACATTGACGGTAGCGTCGCATGCAACGAGGACGCTGTCGTCGAGAAATACTGTTGCATGTAGATCAAGGCATAAATGGCGAACGTGGTCGTGGAAGAACGCCGGTGGCCGCGCCTCCATCAAACGACGGACGGCGATACTGTGCCCCGAGACCCATATTTGCTCGCTGTCCAGAGGTCTGCGACCTATATGCAGCACTCGATACAACAGAGGCCCGATCCTGCGCGAATCTTCAGCGCGCGGCTCCAAAAGTGGCTGGAATGTTACCATATCTTCACCCGTTGCGCAACTAAAATAAGAGCTGGCATAGATCTTGGGTGGATGGAGGCCGTGGTCTCAAATATCTGTCTCTCCAGTTCGCGGGGCAAAGTCGGCGATTGTTCCAAAGACATTTTGAAGCGGCGACGAGGTGGTGAAAGAACAAGGTGGTTGCCACGTCAATCAGGAAATAGGCACTCGTGGGATTGGGCCCGATGATGCTCGTGATTTGATGGCAGCCCGACGTCAATCTTATCAGTCCATATATAGCATTGTCAGGCAGTGCTCGCCAGCTTGCTGCCAGACACACCGTATAAAGATATATCTCGAGCTAGGTCGAGATGTAAACTGAAAGTGTGTCAATAAGTGTGCAAATCTGAACTAGTAGAAATTTGTTCTTTCATTTGGTGTGGAAACTGGAACAGAAAGAGCTGCAATCAGCAGCTCTTTCAAAAGGCAGAGATTTATTCATTATCAGTGAGTTATGAAAGCTGCACCGAAAGAAGTTCATTTAGTGGTGCTTTCAGGCATTCCTGAAAGAAGAACTTTCAGGGTAACAATAAAAAATCTCTTTGTTAGAACAAAGGAAATTTTGGATTGTTAGACTGAAAGTTCTTCTTTCAGCATGGTTAGGAAGCACAACTGAAAGAACTCCTTGCAGTGAGGCTTTCATATCTTCCTAATAATGACTCAAGCTTCAAGTTTTGAAAGAGCCGCTGATTGCAGTTCTTTCCGTTCCAATTTAGGTACAACATATTTTTGTGCTTTCAAAAAAAATTGGTTTGTGTACTGATTGTTGTAAATTCAGCTTAACTTTCAACCTAGGTCGAGATTTTTCTTTCTTGGGTGTGAGATTACCAGCTACGCATCAGAAGTCGTCAGGCTGGCGGTGAATCGCGAGCACTGGTCTGTGGCTGCAAGGCCAGTATCAGAATGATATTCCCCCATACGTAACTGCGAGTGTGCCATTCTGTACACACCGCGTCGTTCGCCTTGCGTTCGCCATAAAGCTTAAGCACAGAGAGACGTAGAAATATGAATACTATGTTTTAGAACGCGGCCGCGGCGAAAAGCGGACGCACTTCATATCAGTGTCCAAACACGACCGAAAATCAGTCTCTAAAGCATTTCAAATCAGTGTGCTTGCGCTGCATATTAGTGCCTCCCCACACTAATATACAGTGCATGCGGCCAAAATTACCCTTTTATGCAGTGCTTTTTTGCGTAATATAGTGCGTAGAGGCACTGATTTACAGTGCTTTTAGGCACTAGTTTGCAGTACATAGGGGCACTGATTTGGGTTCTTCGGTTCAATTTTTGGTTCAATCCATATATTCAAATGTCTACTGTCTAATACAGTCCTCGTGCGAACAACCGAATGTTAGAACTCAATCGACTCGCCGAGATTGCTGAGACAACGAAGGATGAGGGAAGTCGGGCTGTCCACCATCCGTCTGCAAGGCATGTCAGCATGGTCGAACGGCAGAGTCGAAACGTACCCTAAGTTCGAGAGCTTGATAGGTATCGTGTTCGGCTCGAGCCGCGGGTCGGGAAAATAGCATGTAAGTTGAAGTTCAGACAACTCGGAAAGACTCACTCCGAATACAAAATAATCCGCAACGCTGTCCGGGCTGCAACTAGATGAGAACGATTAGCTCAAAGCCATTAAGACGAGGACGAAAAGTTATCCGAGACGTACGATGTTCAACAGCACGGGTGAGACTCGTTGAGACGGACCCGGGAAATGCTCACGACATGATGGGATTCAACGGTGACCTAGCATGACGTTGTCGTGTCGAGGAACGCAAAAACAAGTGCGGGGGCGGGGGGGATGTAAGATAGTAGAATGTCAATATGAAACCAGATACCGCACCTGACTATAATCAGTCTATTCGGCCCTCCACGCCGCGGCGCGGAAAACAACATCTAAGTAACATAAAGTTCAAACAACTCGCCCGTATTATGATCTGGAGTGCAAGATAAATATTTATCCTGTCTTTCGGGGCCAGATAACGATGATCAGGTTAAAGCTATTCAAGAGAAGGAGTGAACTCTACCGGAGATGCACGACCTCGGTCGCGCGGGCTCGAAGAATTTAACCAAAAAATCCGGAGCGTTGATGCACTTGATGCGAATGGAGTAGAGGGCGGCGGCAACAAGGGTCGCAATTTTGAGAGGATCCAATTGGTAAGAAGCGAGAGAAATACCGGAGACGCGTGGTGGGAATTCTAAAGAAAGTTTCGTACCTTCCGCGGGAGTCGTGGTTTCATCCTGCCTCCAAATAGGAGCATGCATGGGATGTGCCGGCGTGATGCACAAATACCCAGGACGTTTGAATTAGCTATGATGAAGAGAGATAAACATACAATACTTTCAAAAAACATGTTGCAGAAACGAAATTACGAGAACCGCGCTGGAACTCAGCTGTCAATGACACGACGCTGAAGCTCAAAAGGCAGCGGTGGCAGCGCTGAGTACCGCCCCTGAGTGTATTAAGCCCATGTAAAACAGCGAGCAGAAAGACAAATCGGAGACTACCGCAGATCGCCGAGTCGGAGAAATATGAGTACGCCTCGCGCGTCAACCGAAAATGGAATTGGTGGCTGTGCACCGACGAGCACGAGGTCCGACGACGACAAGCGACATACGACGGCGGGGGAGGGCGGGGGAGAGTGCATTGAACGCACTCCCGAAAGCAAAAAGGAATAGCGCTGGAGACGATGGAGAAAAAGGGGAAGATGTCTTGGGCATCTAGCGCCAAGACGAAGTGTGCGCACGACGATGACGAGCACGACGTCCAGCGACGACGAGGGCTGCACAACACCGGGGGAGGATGGGTGGATAGGCAAGAAACTCGATCTCGATAGCGAAAGGCGATAGAGGGGAAAGGGATGGAGAAAAAGATGAAGGTCTCTTTGGCGGCTAGACGCCAAGAGTCGATACGCAGGCACGACACTGAGGACGACACGGAGTAAGCGCAGCGCAGAAAGATGCACGATGCACGGCGTCCAACAAAGTGCTCAAGGAGAGAACGAAGGCGTGCAGCGTGATGAAGATGTGCACGCCAGAGGCCCCCGCGCGGACGGGTCAGGGTCATGGAGGCGCCGTGGAGGAAGTCCGGACTCAGCGATCCGCCGCGAGCAAAGTCTGGGCTCAGAGATCCTCCGCGCGCAGACGTCGGGGCTCATGGAGCCGCCGCGCGGGACGTCGGGGTTCAGAGAGTGGCACCCGGCATGCGCTGTAGAAGTCCCATGTATGTGTGTCGAATGCGTCTCCGCGTATGTGGAATGAGCGGCTTCGCCTGTAAACGGCTTGAGTAGCGCGGCGGGACGGGCGCGGTGCGAGTCGAGGTAGAAAAAGCCGTCTTCCTGCCGGCGCATCGAGGAATAATGACAGCAGCCGCGCGCGCGCTGCGGGAATCCGGGGCGGGAAGGAAGGGAGGATGGGTTCGGAGGGGGTCCTAAAAGCAGAGGTAGGTCAGCGACGGTCTCAAGCGGGAGATATACGGATATGAAGAGGGAAGATAGAGGGGAAACGCCGCGGGGAGACGGCGGGCGACATATAGAGGAAACGATCCCGGCTGATCCGGGGCGCGGCAATGCAAATGCAGGAGGAGGAAACGAGAAACGACATCGAAAGTCGAAAGTCCCAAAAAGGAAGTTGACAGCTCCCGAAATAGACGGGGACATGCCGAGTCGAATGAAACGCTCAGGGCGTCGAAGGAGGGATTGAAGGAGTGGAAGGAATGTATAGGGGAAAGGTAGAGGAGATAGGCGACGAAGACGCTGAGAGAGACGCAGTCGTGGGGGAGGAATGAAGAAAATTGGAAGGGCCGAAGCAGGAATGCGACAAGATCAAAATTAAAGTGGATGTGATGGACGAGGGGGTAGCGTAGCGTGAGGAATGGAAGATTAAACAAGTAGAACAAAAACGGAAAACCGAAAAACATAAAAAGCAAAGGAAAAACGACTCACCCCCAACGTCGCCAACAGACTCTGCGCCGTCCTCAGCATGCACCCCCACCCCGCATCGCTCGTCCAGCCCTTCTGTGTCCTCGCTCCCAGCGGCCACCACCGCTTCAGCCGCTGCGTCGCCCCGCCCCCTCCTCCTCCAGCACTACTGTTACTCGTCCCCGTCCCAGTACTCGTGGTACTCGCGCTGCTCGCCGTGCTCGCGGTGCTCAAATGGCTCCCCCCGCGGCGCACCGCCCCGCCTGCATGTAATTCGCATGCGAATGCGTCGGCGAATGCGACGACGCGCTCGGCACCGAGCCGTCGCTCTGGCTCAGCGACATCGGCGGGTTGCTGCTCGCGTGGTTATTGGGATTGTGGGGATTCGCGGCGACGAATAAAGGTGGAGGCAGCAACGCGAGCGAATGCAGGTCGTGAATGGGCTCGAACCCCGCGCGGTACGTGCACCACACCTGCGCAAGTGCGCGCGGAAGCGCGCGGGCCACGCCCCCGCGTCGAGCTCCCCGTCGTTGGCGCTGGCGTTGGTCGAGTGGGAATGGGATTTGGAAATGGAATGCGAGTACGCTTGCTGCGCTTGGGTGCCGCTCGTCCTCGAGACCCAGTCAGGTAAACGCACGCCCAGGAGTCAGATCTCCTGCGCGCTGCGGTCCGGCGCCGCTTCCCCGTCGAGCACCTGGCGCATCGCCTTGTCCAGCAGCCCCTTCCCCGCGCCGCCCCCGCCGCTCTCGCTCTTTCTTGAAGTCGATGTTGTCGAGGACGCAAGCGCCGCGGCGGTACCCGTACTCTGGCTTAACGCATCCGACAGCGGCGCAGTCAGCGACAAATCGCTCGTGCTGCCCGACAGATGCGCGAACTACTCGCTCAACGGCGCCGCGACGTCCCCGCCCCCCAGTCGGCTCGGGAACCGCGTGAGCTGCAGCGTCTTCCCGTGCCCATGATCGCTGCTGTGCCCCGATGAGAACGGCGGCGGCGGCGGCGGCGGTGGCGTCAATTGCGAGAAGGAAAAGTGCCGCTCTGAGCGTGTACGCGGGCGGGCGGTGGCACGCCGCCGCTGTATGCGCTAGGCGGACTACCCGGCGGCCGTAGATCGTCGTATTCAAAGTCGTCGGTGGTGGCCGCTCTCGTGGAGGGTGAGCAGCTCCGCCGCGCTCGGTGCTGTCCGCTCGGCGTCACGAATGCGCTGTCGTTCACGCTCGCGGGTGTATTTCCCTAGCCCAGAAAGTGTCGCCGGCCGCCGCTCGAGGAAGATGTAGATGTAGATGCCGCGATGGAAGATGCGGCGGTCTGCGGGCGCGACGGATAGGGATTTAAACCGGTCGCGCTAGGCGGGGGACTGGAGGAAGCGCGGTAGTTTAGATGCAGGCGTAGCGGGACCGATTCGTCGCGGGCCGTAGTCGATATGGATATGGGGGCGGTGATGGCGGCGGCGGAGTTGTGCGCTGTGCCGCGACTGCTGCGCGCGCTTCGAAGCGGGCATGATCCCAGAGCGAATCCTGCTCCTGCGCGCAATCAGATCGAGCGATGCTACACAAACTCCGCATAAGGACGAAAGGAAGGAAGGCTGGCGTGGGTTAGCGTGGTGTAGGGAGAGAAAAGAAGATTAAAGTACTCACGGGCGCGGTAGAGTTAAGGCTAACGCGGCGGAGGAGGAGGATTCGGAAGAGATGATGATGCGTGTGCCCGTATTTGGCTGCGCCATTGATCTCCGGTCATTCCGATTCCACTTGCTTGCTTCTTCAAGTTCTTGCGCCCACCTAAAGACTGCTGGCAACCCCGAAACGAGGGAAAAGCCCAGGATAGTTCCAACGTGACCTTCATTCAGCTGAAACCAACGCCCTTCTGCCGCCGAACCCGCTGTAGAGACGTGCCACGGTGCGTGGATCGCGCATAACTAACCCTGGTTTTCTAACTTTCAAGCCGAAGTTCTAGCTTTCTAGCTTTCTGGCTCTCTGGCGCTTACGGCTCTTGCTGGAACTCCTCCTCGATTTCTGCGTCTCTGGCTTTAAGCCTTCAAACTGACCTGCTGTTCTCTCGCTCAGGTCGGATCTAGTTCTCCAGTCGTCTCATTGTCAGGTCCTCCGCCTTTGACGTTCTAAGGCTGATAATACCCAAATAACACGCCAAAAAGCCCTGCACGGCCCGAACTGACACAGATGTGTATTCGGACTGGCTCTCGCCTCAAATCCTCGATGTCCAGCCCAGCATTTGTAATTGCCCTACCTCTCCGTCTTTCCTCGGCCCTCGCGCCAGCCCTGCACCGATCCCTGCGCTTTTGGTAACTGGTCGTCTGTTTCACATATAAATATCTGTTGCTGCGCATCGATATTAAATCAAGCCCTTCCCGCCACGCCGCGGAATTATCACGACATTTGCATTCGCCTCGGATTTCCTACCCAGCGATTTCCAAGCACCTCCTCGTCGATTCCCATGCGCTGGACTTGAAACTACATCCACTTCGATGTATACGGACGATACATTGCACCACCGATCTTACATCGGCCTCCTGATAGCCCCGTGTGGTTAGCGCGCAAGCGGAAACTTGGCTAATTCTCCGACCACCGCTGCTGTCTACTTGATGCAGTACTATTTTCTGACTTCCCAGACGGTACATATTCCATCAATATCAACGAAACGATACATTAAATTCCCTTCGCAGTGTAGACCGCCTTCACAGATGTCGGGCTGTAACCAAATTGCACATCCTACGACGCAGAACACGGCTATGTATATATTCGTATTCGATGTTCGTGCAATAATATATACAATGTCTGCTGGATGATAACATGGATTCCTTTCCTTCAGATTGGAGAACTACCCGAAAAATCAACACGGCAACATCGTCGGCTTTCTTTCGAGTACGGGATGTCTCGAGTTCGCAACCGCAGCGTATCAGTATGTGTGTATTCATCTTGCGTCGCGTGAATGCCCATTTGCCGTGCTCCTCATAGAATTGGCGGCGACGTTTTGGATAGGCCTCACTCCGTTGAACGATAACCTACCATTTATAATATGCGGTGGTTTCTATTTTGAACGAGCAATATTGTACAAATACGGGCGGCTTGGATACCGCCTCACGGCCGAGTTTACCCACCAGGACGGCCACAATCTTTATGACAGTTGTTGAAGTTACCAGTATCGGTGTCCAGGCCATCGTCGGGGGCGGGACATCGCCAGCCATCGTTGAGTCAGTACGTTATTGGATTATTCAAGTTGGCCTATCTCTTTAATCCCAGAATGTGGTGCCACATTCTGAGATTGGAGAGATGGGATAAACCCTCAACGCTGCGACATGGGTCTGGACAATATTCAGCGTGTGGACACTGGAATTACTCATGGAATGTCAGTGCATACCAACGCCAGTACAGCGGGAAAACGTACCCGGGTCCGGAAGCTTTACTAGCGCACTGCAGCGTTCTTGCGCGGGAGATCACTCATTGGCCAAGTCGCCAGTATTGAGTTATGATCTGCGAAGTGTCATCAATTTCAAATTTCCTCGTGCGCGTGTCTTCCCGCTTTATGATTTGACTATTATCAAGTTTCGACCAATGAAGTCTTCGAAAATCGAACCGGACGGTGTTTTGTTCCGTATTCGCATTTACTTACTGCAGCTTTCACTGTTCGGGCGTCCTCAAAGCGAAGGGATGTGCGCCCAAGTACTATTCTGAAGGATAGTGTTCGTCCGGGCATCGCCATAAACCACGTTGCAGGAGCAAAGCCAAGAATCGATTCAATATCGGGACACCGCAAGGTATTATTTATACGCGAAACGTGGCGCAGAAATGCCAGTCGTGCGACACTGAGGATACCGCCAGCCAAACTCGCAGAGTAAGCAGCACGGTGCGCGGTTTGGTTGATATTTGATTTGAGGTGCGTTTGCAATTGACTGTGTGGGTTCCAGACTTGGATGGGTACTAGCTGCCACTAAATATTGTCTGGGTTCTTGGCGCTCCAGAATTGAAGATCGTCCCGTTTGATCCTCGGAACATGTCATTAAGTAGTTTGGTAAAGCAGCCTAGGCATAACGCGGAAATGAATGTCGGCAAGCGAGCTGGAAAGACTGTGATGATGTCCGAATTTTTTGGCTTTCAGGCGTAATCGAATGAGAAGGGGGGAAAGACGCCGATGTATTAATCAAGACTCCGGTGCCGACGCAAGGAGGCAGGGAAAAATGGAACAAAGGATTGCGTCTTGCGTCGGGTTATGCATTTAATTGGTTGATTCCAGGACAAGCATGTCGCAGCATGACTCCGGGAATTTGGTGGGGAGACGTTGAATTAATATCAGAAAACAGCAAGGGGTATATATACCCGAAACAGCGTCTCTGTTACCAAACGCGCAGAGATCGGCGGGATGGCCGAAGAGGGACGGAGAAACAGGAAAATTACGAAGGTAGAGGTGTGCCACCGAGAGCTGGTCCGATACGAAGGCGTGTAAGGGGTTGCTGTATAATTTATACATCAGCGAGAACGGAACAACTAGCAGCTGCCTGAGCAATAGACCAGTAGGTTGGTCCAAAGCTGAGAGGTTGCGAAGCGGTGGAAGCTCAGGGGAGCCGTAACCCTAATACAGAACGTCTGAGAGCAAGAACCTCGGCCTGAAAGTTAGAGCACGAGCGAAGCCGTAGTGAGAAAACATGCGGAGTCTTCATGCGCGTCGCGATGCGGCATATCCGGCGACAGAAGCTGTTGCGTTTCACGGGAGTTAAACCTACCTTCGAGGGTCGTTTTAGCCTTGTATTCGTTTCGTGGAGCGCAGAGACCTGAGAGTGGATGGAAGAAGGAAGAGTTAGGTACGCAATCGAAGATCTCGATATCGCTCCCTGTGACAGCGCCAGAGTCGTGCTCGGCAAAAGAATAACTCGGACTTATCTGTGACTCGCCGTAATTGGAAGATGCACTTGCTAAACATCGTTGCAGTTCTTCTTGAACCTGTCTGGCAATCTCCGCCACAGCGTTGTTAAGATCATCAGTGGAAACAACATTTGACTCCAGAGGGTTATGGATTAGACCTGACTCTGTATCCAGGCTCATGGAATCTTGCAGAGAACTGACTTGATCAATGATATGACGCAGCTGGTAGGTATTTTGAGGGAGATCCTCGGAGGGGAGTACTTTGAGTTCATCATCCGTACTTGAATCTTGACGCTGATTGTAGGCGTGGTCGAGTTCGATGGCTTGAGCATTGCGCGGGGACGTATCTACATAATAATCCGCGCCTGGAACGAAACGCGGGTCAAGATCAACATGGTCTGAATAAGAACTCAACGCGTCGGTGTTCGCATCCGTCTCCGGGTCCGGTATAAAATTGAAAACACTCTCGATGTCACTGCCTAAAATCGTGCCAGAGTCACTGTCGTCTAGAGAAATGGTTGAATTCACCTGATACTCGTAGTTCTCCCGGATTCGACCAGCAAGATAACGTGCCACATTCGCCTGGATTTGACTCAGAAGACCTGGTGATGTCGTGAAAGGTTCGTGGAACTCATCGGAATTAATCCTAGACTCGGATTCAACACTCAGCTCGTTATCCAGGTACGTTGAAACTTGGCGCAAGATGGCTTGTTCAGGACTGTGACCCGGCTTGCATATGCGGTTAGTCGTCTCGTCGACACCGTAGAAATAAACCGAACTTTCCTTGTATCGCCCCTGAATAATACTAGGTGTCGCAGAACCCGAATCAATGCACCGCACCAAGTTCGAAAGGTACTCAGAGGGGGGTACTTTGAATTTCATCGCCACTCGATTGTTCGCAATAATCCTCTAGGTGAGGGCATTTTGGGTGCGAGGCTTTGATCTGAGGCGAGCAGGGCATATCAACCGCGAATAATGGAACCTTAGACAATGCTGGCTAATAGTTAGGCGCGATTCGAGGTAATGACGGAAGAACTGGAGTAGATTGTGGCTGGGGCACGAGCGCAGACAGAACAGCAGACATGGGCGACTGGAGAGTAGGATAAACTAACGTAGACACGGCGGGACAGGCAGAAATCGATGGCGTTGTTGGTGTAATCGACGCAGCAGGCTCGGAGGAGTTGAGCTCGTCCAAAGGTTGGGGAACAGCGTGTCGGAATCGAAATGGCCATACAAAATCCCTACAGAGTCAGTTAACGGAATCGGGTTGGAACGCGTATGCTGAGTCTCCGGAACGCGCGAAATAAACGACTCCTTGATGGAAGTCGGGATGCCGGTGACAAAATAAAAGTTACACTGCGCGGGCGTAATTTCTTCCCGTTTAAGAAGAGGTGCCGCAATAAACTGGAAATCTGGTAAGTACTGTTCAACTTTGAGTTTGCTGCGGTAAGGAGACTTAGCGCATCGTTGGTGACAGAATTCAATCAATTCCTGCTCGGATATGCGGCGCTCCTCGTCCAAGGATCCGTCTCCCAGGAATTCCCAGGAGAATGTAGTTGGCGATGGAAGGGATGGTGGAGAATAATTCCTGGTGAGGTTCTCCCGTGAATTCCCTGGAGAATGTAGTTGGCAATGAAAGGGCGGAGTTTTTTGAGACCAAAGTTGCGGAGGTTGGTTCCAGGGAAACGATAAGGGCGTACGTACCGTACGAGTCTTCAGCAAGGCATGCTCACCTCAAAACAATGTCGGTTAAATTTGGAGTGATACCCACCTGGGCCGGAAGCCAGCGAAGGCGCGCGCCACGGCATGCGAGGGGTGCCAATAGGAGTCTCATATGCATCGCATGGAGAACATTGCACGATGATGGAGAAAATATCGAGGGATAGGCAACTGTGCGAATGCAGGGTGCGTATACACCTCGATATGAGCCATCTGTGTAATGATCCGGGTGCGCAGCAAAGATGATGTAGACGGGTGAATAGGGGATACGAGCGCCAGGGTGGGGAGGGTATAGGGCTGGGCGGGAGCGGCAGTGGCGGCGGAGGAAGGACAACGGTGTCGAGGGTGGAGGAGAACGAGGAGCGGGTTAGGGTGGTGTGTGCCGCAGCGGCGGGGTACGGAGGCGGCGGCAGCGTCGGCGGTGGGGAGCGTGGGGTTATCGAATGGCTGAACGCTTCAGCGGTCGCGGCCAGGGAGTAGCGGCGGTTGTTGGGACGGCCGGGGAGCAGCGGGGAGCGGTGGGTGGCGGGGGAGGGGTGGCACGGCGGCGACGGCGGCGACGGCGGGCGGGGCGCGAGGTGGCGGCGGGGAGCACAACGGCCAGGGCGGGACGCGCGGAGGGAAACGGCGGCGGCGGCAGCGGCCGGGGGAACACGACGGCGGGGGCGAGACGTGCAGTGTGGAACACTATGGGGGCGCGACGGTGGCGGCCGGGGAGCACAACGATGACTAGGTGGGGTGCACGATGGGCTGGATTGGGGCGGGGTGGGGCGGGGTGTACGCAAAAGATCGGCGGCGTACCGTGGGCGCGAGAATTGGCGACGGCAGAGAACGGCGACGGTGTTATGGAGTCGTGGTGCACTGGGACCCTGCATTGGGATGCACGGTGGGGTGTACGACGCAGTGGAATGGGGCGCACAGTGCGGCAGAGTGGGGACGAGAAACGGGAGTGCGTGGGCGCAGGGTTTAGACGGTGACGGCGGGAATCGGCGGCCGGGGGCGGCGTGCATTGGGGTGCACATTGGGGCGCACATTGGGGCGCGGGACGCGGCGGGATGGGGCAGAGTGGGGTGCACAATGGCAGCAAGCGCGGAGATTGGCGGCGGCGGTAACCGGCGGGCGCGGCGGCGCCGGAGAAATGCGGGGGTGCTGGGCGTTGTGGTGAACTGGGGTGCGTAGTGGGGTGCACTGGGGTAGGCAATGGGGCGTAACGAGAGGATGCGGCGGACGGGGTGGTACACGTGTCAAAGAAGCACGGGGATCATGATTGATGCGGGACCAAACAAATAACCTCCGGGGACCCGTTATGGGAATTGCAACGCTGGGACCTAGGGTGCGAGGTTGCGTACAAGAGGTGGGTGCGTACAAGGTGTGGCCCTTGTCTCCGAGAGCGCCAGGGCGTTAGAGTAGGCATTTGATCAAAACGATCATGCCATCATTTGTGATTTTACAGAGGAAATCAAAGTACAGGACGTCGGCGCGCGGACGTCCCGGCGGGACATATGGTTCCAGACGCTGATTACCTGTTCAATAACTCAGGGGGGTACGGGAAGGAATTTGGGAAGCGATATTTTTTGAAGGGATTTTTTTTTTGTGGCGGGCCGTTCCCGCATCGTGTGGCGGTGCTGCTCCCGCATCGTTGCGGGAGCAGATTTTGATTGAGTTGGAATTTTTTTTTTTTTGCAGGGGTTTGAAATTTTTGAGAGGTTTTTTTTGGGTGGCTGTGCTGCTCCCGCATCGTTGCGGGAGCAGATTTTGATTGAGTTAGAATTTTCTTTTTTTGCAGAGGGTGATTTTCTCATAATGAGAGCTGAGCTGGAGGGCGGAATAATACTAGGCACATCCCACAACATCCAGGCTCATGCCAGCCAGGGCCTAACTGACCCCCCCCCTGTAGGTGGCAGTTTTTGACTTTCCGCCCCACGACTTTGACACGCACGTGAGCGGCATTTCGGCGGGTTCGATGGATTTTGAAGCTCCGACGTTCTGGTGTGATCACCTCTTTCCTCTCCACCACCACTACAAGCTGTGCCACCCAACTGAAAACGCCCCCGAAACTCAAAACCACCGTATCTGATGCATCCCAATCTCCTATGCTATTGTATTATGTCCCCCCGACTGGATCGGAGCGCATTTGGGGACATATTCACCCCCGCGTTCACAGGTTCACGGATCCTCGGCGAGTGACAAGGGCCTTGCCCGGTGAGCTTGATTTTCTACTACCTCCCACTTCCATCCCCTACACTATCTTTCAGCCGTCCGACCTCGAGAGGTCCGTTTGCCACTGGGTCCGGTGGCATTGCCGCTTTGCATTCTGCGGCACTACGACCTCATCATCGTATTAGTCGGCTAGCCGTGGGGTGAGATTCACCCCTCCATCTTATATCTCTTTCTTTTTTACGCGTCAAATCACGTCAAACCGGCCAAAACCCTTTGCGCGAGATTTACATCTACTGCGCAATATTTAGTCCCTGTGTATTTATTTCGTAGCTCCCTTACTAATTCAAACCATCAATACCACTTTGTCCGCCCAAGTGGCCACTGAATAAATTCATGCACTCTCACAATTCCTTGCCCTCGCTGCCACTCCAGACTTGTACCACTCCAGACTTGTACGCTCAAGCGGCGGAGTGTCAAAATCCTAGCAGAGTGCCGAACGGCCGATCACGTGAAGTCAAAGTCGTGGGGCGGAAAATACGCAACTGTAGGTGGCAACCCTCATAGGAGAGAAGAAAGAGATGAGGCTGTGCCTGTGTTTGGCTGCACCGTTGATCCCGGTCCTTCGGTCCGATTTCCATTTGCTCGACAGTACAATCATACAGTGCTGGTATTCATACCCGCACGAGTACGGAGACCAGTGTGGCGGGAGGACCCTGGAATATATCCTGGGAGGTCACGTCTGGTGCCGGACAAAATTTTGACAATTTAGCGTCCAAACCTAGCCTTAGGTTGAACCTAGGTCCCGGATGGACAAAGGTGGGAGGTCGAAGACAAAAATGCCAGGTCCTGTCCTGACAAAATTTGAGAGTTCGGTTGAACTTTTTTTGGAATAACCTACCTACTTTAACTTGATTCGGTGCGCAACCTCCCTCGCTCGCTCCAATTTGGCGGAACAACGCCAAAAAGAAGGCAAGGAGAAAAAATTGCCATTTTCTATCTATCCGATCCTGGAACCTGGGCCCAGGCTTCACTATTCAAGGAGCCAGCCCATGTACGTCAAAAAGCCCAGGTTGCGCCGAAATTCGCTGGTAATTTTTGTGGAACTTGGGCTTGTTGACGGTTTCAGCCTCGTTTTCTGATGATCTGCTCTTGTCAAACGGATAGATGTACCTAGCAACGTTCATAAAATGGTCTAGGATTTATCTTATATTTGATTGGGGTTCAAGGGCCTTGGTTGGTGTGGGTCGAAACGATATTTATCCGTGTTTGTTTTGGATCAAAACCACTACGCTTTCGTCCGAATAAGGAAGTTGGGCGGCGATCCCGCATCCCTGGCGTCATCGGAGTGGATATTGAATTCCTAAAAAATCCGAACGCAAAAAAAAAACTACCCTACCTACCATCAGGCACTGATGCTGTGCTCAGGTGCCACGGGGTCTGCGGTGACAGCCTTTGCACAGCCATCATCTATTTCCGGCGCGCCTCGAGGCCACAGCATTGGTTCTTGTCATCGTCCCTCCCAGATGTCGTTCATCTCGAATGCGAGCCATTTCACTCTCGGGGAGGGCGTATACAACAACATCCACAACATGACGGTGCACAACACTTTGCGAATCAAACGAAAGCGCCATCGAGGGGAGATTGAAGGCAGGGCCCAGACCTGGCCAGATGCATCGGCGCTCCTGTCCTTGATAGAACCCACGCGTAAACGTCGCCGGAGGGAAGAGGTGGATGGAATAAGGGTCCGTACTTCCCACCGTCTCCGATTCGGCGAAAGGTCCTTGACATTACAGCAGGTCATTCGAGACAAGCACCTAAAACTCACTCTCGAGATTGGGAGCGGCCCTGGATACTTCCTCCACACTGGCGAAATCAAGGGTCGGGCGGTTATTGTGCAGGTCTTCAATGACCGCCCGACCGTTCGAGAGGTATGCAGACCAAATTCGTGGAATCTTATCTGAGACGACCCGAAGCAACTGGAAACGACGGTGGCTGTATCGAAACGGCTGATGTGTGTGCAACACTCAGTCAATCGTCGTACGGAGCTGACGGGCCTCAGGCATCCAAACGTGCTGCGCCTCAAAGGAATTTCTTCGCCGGTTTCCTTTAAACATTTTATTGCTTATGAAAACGGTATAGTACCCCGACAACTTGACCGGCGCCCACACTAATGTCATATCTCCTAGCGTATTGGAAGACTGCAGACGGCCCACTCGCGGCCGCACTCAAGAAGGATCTCATGAAAAGCGTCACTCTGGGGTTTAAAATGGTTGGTAAATCCAACATATTCGACTTTCTGGGCCTCACATAATTTCTAGGTTGCAGGGCTTTCCGTGCGTCCTATAAACTCTTAGTCCGCTAGCTTGATCTAATTGTCTCTGTCCAATTCAAGTCAGGGATCAACCATCTGAGCACTCAAGGTATACCTCTGACGTCTCTGGGAGTGGAGGTGCGTAGGTATTCTGTCCTTTTTTTCCATCAACTGATTGCAATAGAACTTTGATGTTTTCGTGGACATCGGCGACCGGTTCCTGATCAGTATCAACCCGAAACTTTCGTCGGACCCGGAGGGTGGCGAAGACCCGAAGCGGCACGATGATGCGAAGAGGTCTTGGGATATCTTTAATGCGCTGTGTCAAAAGGTACACTGTTACTTTTCCATCTGAGATCACTGGTTGAGAGGTTTTGCACTCAGGTCTTGAGATCCGCCAACCGTGCGCTGCATAGTAAGCTGGCATTGCTTCACTTGTCCAATTACCTTACCTCCATGCCACAGGCGAGGACATCGAGCGATATCCTACGTTGATTCATCCATCGCCCCGCCCTTCTGTCGCTCCAGGGTCGATTACCCCATCCTCTCCGGTGTCGCTTCCATCCTCCGAATCAGTCCCGTTACCACAAAACATCCCAGAAGAGGGATTGCCCGTCCCGCCGCGGCGGGAGTACGTCTGGCGGGCTCTAGATCGCGGACAGCAGTCTCTAGCCACCGTTGCCCGCCGAATTGACATGGATCTGGAGCTGAAGCTCTCTTCGGTGAATAAATTTGCGTGTACAGACGAGGAGAGCGCCCATCGCTGTGCCGGATACGTCCGCGAAGAGATCACGCTTGCGACCACGACGGGCGACAGCGCCGTGGTATCCCACGATGCACCGAGCCCGCTGGAAGTCTGCACCGTATGCCACGAAGTGGTGGGCTACCCACGTTTTCAGTGTATATGCGGAGATCCCAGTGAGCGGTTCAGATCTTGTCGCATGACTCATTCAAACTGCTGTCACAGATCCCGGTTCGCGCCCTACGGTCAAGTGCCAGGCATGCAAGTTGTGGAGGCACAGGGACTGTGTCGGTGGTCCGAGGGACTTTGGATGTCAACTCTGCGAGCTACTGGCCGAGTTCATCTCGCTCATGTCCTCAGGCGACAAGAGCAAGGAGCACGAGCTCGAACGAAAGCTGGGGGATATTATGAAGATAAGCGGCATGACCCATGCAGAAATGTATAAGGTACGCCACCAGCTAATCCTACCAGCCGTTACTCGAATCTCGTGAAGAAATTGCAGGCAATTCAAGTAGCAGTAGAGCAGGTGAGAGGAACAGCCGCCGCCGCCGTCTCGCAGGTTCGCATGATCTGATTCCCCCTCCTCCAAATAATAACAGCCTGACAGCCTGCGCAACGCCAACGCCAACAATCCCAGCCCCCTGGTTTCAAGATGTACGCACAACCAGAAACATTCCTCTCCGCAACTCCAAATGTCTGGTTCACCCGTCTCACTTCCGACCCCGACCCCGACCTCGGCAGTCCACTGGCAGTCTCCCCTTTAGATCTGCACCCATTTCAGGCGTCGGACGAGCCCCTCCTTTTGAGTTGGGACGACGAATGGATGTCGGAGACTAGCGAGAAGTTCCTATTCGCCTAGCTTCAGTGATGTGTCCAGCTCTCAGTTCTGTCTAACATGTAATGCATGCGATGAGTTGATTCCACCGGGTGACTGCATCGAAAATGGTCTGAGAAAGGAGAGAGCACAAGAGATGGCCTGATGTTGACCTCACCGAAGCTGGCTGTGGCATGGGCCAAATTGTTTGTTGATCGGCAGCGGGGAATCCTGCAGCGCACAGCGAGAGAGTTGGTCCGGGGAACGCGGCGGGCAGCGCGGTGGGAGGCACAAATTGCCACGGAGCTGGAAAATGTGGTTTTGTGTTTCCGAGGTTCCCGCCGCGATCATGCAGTACTTGCAGGCTGCCCACTGGTCAATTTGAATTTGAGGAACTCACCAGCACAATCACCGATACCAATCCCAAATGGACCAGAAAATCTAGTGCACTTCGATAGTTGAAGGTAATTCGTCATTGTCAGGTTGATGAACCTATTAGTTTGATGTCCATGATTTAAAACGCCCGTGCAATTAATGTGGCGCTGCCGGGATGGTGGCTGTCAGCCTCAACCTATACATATTGCGTTTCACCTCGCTGGCTTGGGCATGCCAGTTTCGATAGCGGCCTACCGAGTGGCTGGACTGGGGATAAGCAATCACAGAGCGTGTTCCGTCTTCCTTGATCTTCAAAATTAACCACAGCCAAGGAGAGTGCATGAATGATTTAGCGCATCCGACTTTCACTGTGTGAACCTGCGTCAACATGGAACAAGCATTCGACACGCATGAAAGGCAACACACAACACTCACAGAATAGCAGAATAGGCCGAACCGCATCGAAGGAAGATCCAAACACGATGAAATCGTATTCCCTGCTCCGAGCGAGTACCATTTAATACCGAAGAATTGCTTGTGTTGCTGCTCCTCATCTTGAAAATATATATCACGCTCCACGGAAGTCTTGAAACAACATGAGGAACTATGGTGTCGTTCGTCCCTTGGGGTTTCGTACACGTGATTCTCAAGTCCATAGTGCAAACGCTGCGCAAATGGGAACGAACGTCGGTTCCTTCCATGACAGTGTCAATTAAACGGAACTGGCCACGCGCCCCTCAATCCGCACACTAGATTGATCACTTTAGTTCAGTATAGCTTTGTCTGGTAACCGGCATATTGTTAGAGTAGACTGTGCTGGCCTGTGACCCAAAATACACCAACAGTTTACAGGACAGCCTGGCCAACGATATCTCGGAGTTGGGAATGCGCTATTGCTTAATTATTTGCGTTCTGATTCCATCAATAACCGCAGGTATCTCACGATTTTCTGACAATAGCTGGGACCCTCGGGGAAAAGTGCTTTTCACGACAACACGAACAGTCCGACCAGGAAAAGCGTCGGAGGCGCTCTCGATCCCGGTTCATATAAGTTAAATTGATCATGGAGGCTTACAATGTCTGGGGAAAGGCAGTGCCGTCGGAGGCTTACCCGTGAAATCAGCTACAAAAAACACATGTATTGAACCTTTACGGGACGGAAAAGCGGCTCGCTCGTTTGGAAGACGAGATATAATTCAGGAATTTGGACCAGGCCGCCCAAAGCGCCGGACACAAATGACCGGGAGGGCCAGCCGTACAAGAAAGCCAGGTTATCAGGTGGAAACAGTAGGCGCTTGGCCTACAAATTTAGTGAGTTAACGTGCCGAAGTGAAATCGAGAGTCGCCGTACCAAGTCGCCGTTCATGGGCCCGAATGGCAGCATATGTGGGAACCAATTTTCCAACTTGTTCCCATTCATCCTTGTCGATTGATGCATAAATCTCTGATAGTGAAGGAAAGATAGAGGAAAGCAGCTCTGCGACATGAACGGACGAGTTTATTGGTGAGCCTTGGGCATGCCAAAACGTGAGGGCGCTCTGAATGACCCGTGGAGTTCCGGCGGGATGGTCCATTTCAACATTGGAGGCATCGACAGTGAGCCCGAGATGCTGAAGGCGAGGACAATGGCGAGAGAGGGAATGGAGAACCATGATGGTTGGGTTGGACACGCCTCCTTGGATGGAGAGATGCTCTATTTCGGACCAGGCTAGCGCCATTCTGTCCACGAAATCGTCATTGAGGCAAAATCCCAGCGGAGAGCGCAACTCCACTTTACGGAGATTGGTGAATGCCAATAATGGGCGAACGACGTCAGATGTCATGATGTACATTGCCACATTGGCCGACACCTTTTCATAATCCCGCTCGTGAAGAAAAAGAGCGATGGATGTCAGATGGCGGAGGGAGATGTAAGAGGGGATCGTCGAGAGAAAGAGGACGGAATTTGTGGTCGATGATTCGTCAACAGTGACGGAGAGTGTCTGCAATGGTGCGTTGTGAAGTGCCGTCATGAAATCCATAGCGAATTTGTAATTGTCCGCATGCAGGTCCAGGCTACGGAGGGCTGAGAAAAGAGAGCCAGAGAAAGTAGGATCCGCAAGAGGAAATGGGTCTTCCGGGATGGATCGAACCGTGAGGGTTTCCAGGTGGTGGAGGCCGGAGATATGACGGCAGGCTTCTTCGTTCACAGCAAGAACGTCGAGTGTACGCAACTGCGTTAACTGCATGACAAAGGAAGAAACCCATTCTGTAAATTCATCGACCCACGGTCCATTTGTGCTGACATGTCTCAAAGACAAACATTTGGACGCGAGCAACGGCAAGGCCGCGAAGCGCCAGACCGGCTCCGTATGTTCGATGTAGATCCTTGTAATATGTGGTCCAACCAGAAATGCGAGATAGGGAAACACCGCCGACTCTGAGTGGCAGGATAGATCCCGGACATTAGGCAGCAGGGACCCAGGCGGAAGCGAAATGACCAAGGACTCCAAGACCGATGGGTCAAGCTCCTCTGGGACAAACCATGTGTCATCGAACTGCTTGATGCACTTTGAGTATGTCAAAGCTCTGTCCCAGTCCTCGACTTTGAGTGGCGATCGAATTTTCTGGTGAATTACATTCATGGGGGCGTCCAATGCGCAAGTAAGTGGAACGACTCACGAAGAACCCCTCAGAAATCTCCCACTTATGAGAAGGAAGGCATTTCAACAGTGGTGTGATGCCATATTGGCTTTCCCAGAGTAAAGTCACCGCGGGATCGGCGAATTTGTGACAGGTTAGGGCAAGCCGATATAAAGACGCTGCTTTACTGATAGGAGGGCGGTTGGGAGCCAGCCTGATTGACTCCAGCTGCTCGAATATCATCCTGGTAAGTTCAAGCACATCCCAGCACCTATGCATCGCAAAGAGAAGCGACGTGTCGCTCGAGGTAGAAGTAAGAAAAAGACGAAAATCACGCCAGTGACGTGCAGTCACGGCGCCCAATGATGCACTGATTTCCCATCATTTTGGACTCCGACCGCCACGAGCGCCCGTTTCACCTTCTCTCTTCCAAACTAGGAGCGGACCATGGCGGACAACAAATACCTCGGCCTCGCAATGGCGATGGTGGGATCCTTCGCCATCGGGACGAGCAGCGTCATCACCAAAATGGTGCGTGCATCGTGACTGTCGTCGAGCGCCAGTACATGCGCAGTCAACGAGTCGATATCTAGGGCCTAACCTCCTCCGCCGATGGAACGGCGTCGACGGACAACATGG
This sequence comes from Mycena epipterygia, assembly GCA_029281465.1. NCBI lineage: Eukaryota > Fungi > Basidiomycota > Agaricomycetes > Agaricales > Mycenaceae > Mycena > Mycena epipterygia. The sequence continues at coordinate 98,362 of JARJCQ010000142.1, read as the reverse complement.
TTTTCCTGCGGAACTCTATGTGGTGGGCTGGGATGGGGGCTTGTGAGTGCCGCATACTGCTCTCGTACGATCGCGAGCTCATTATCTTCTGATCCAACCCAGTGGTCGTGGGCGAAGGTACGAGTATCCAGCTGGCGATTTAAATGCCTCTGCTTTGTCCAATTCACCTCGCAGTCGCAAATTTCGGCGCGTACACGTTCGCGCCTCCAACAATGGTCACCCCGCTTGGCGCACTCAGTGTCATCGTCGCGGCCGTATTCGCCTCATTTCTGTTCAACGAGTGCCTAGGCCACCTCGGGTGCGTCGGACGGACCCTATGCATCCTTGGGTCCTCAATCATCGTCCTCCACGCACCAGAGGATCAACAGCTAGAAACCCTCACGCAGTTCCCCGAATACGCCATCGAGCCAGGTGCGCCCTACTGTCCCTCCCTCCCTACCTTCCAGGTAATTGGCGCCTCCCCGTTCTTCACTGGACTCCAGAGATCGAACGCATCCGCCTGCCGTTCGCAAAGCTATTACGGCGTTGAGGAGGCGCAGCAGGTTGCGTCCTTCCCAAATGCGGTTCGGACCGACAACGTCAGCATATCCGTTGGCGCTTGTTTACCGGAGTTTCCGAGCGGTACTATACATGCTGTCAAATCTGATATATTGATTTCGAAATACAGAGAGTCCACCCATCGGGCAATTTCTAGTCCCACCCCAAGTTCCGAGCTCCCGCGATGGCCTTCACGTCCATTGATACGCCGTGTACCCTGCCGAACACCCCGAAGTTCGAAGACTAACTAGTCTAGATCTCTGACTCGATGGATAAACCCGTAAGACTGTAAGTTCAACGGCGTTGATCGGGATTCGAGTTCCGAGTTCATTACTTATTCAGCGTAGGCGCGATGAATTAGAACCTCGGTTCCCCACAATCGCGTTAATCTGCTAGAGTAGGATGGCTTTCTGCTTGTATCGCCTGTGGACTGTGGGCCGCTTGCTGATTTATTCCGGCGCTTGAATTTGATTTAATTGCTATCCGGAAGTTCTCGCCGGCGAATCAGGAACTCCGACGTACCCCGAAGAGGTTAGTTAGAGCTCACAGTGAGTCGTTTTCAATGAATATGGGCCTAGCATCCGCGCAGAATGCAAACATTCCCAAAAAGGACAACTTCTTCAAGCGGAAAGTATACGTACGTGTTCAGCATCGATGCATCTTTACTGTCCGGGAATTTTCGCCGGCGGTGCCACAGGAATTTCCGACGTACCCCAAAGAGGTTAGTTAGAGCTTTCCGTGAGTCGTTTCCGATGAATATGGGCCTAACATCCGCGCAGAATGTAGTACGCGGTGTCAAAAATGCTCAGAAAGGACAATTGCTTCAAGCGGTAACTTGAAGTATATGTGTCCGGCATCTAAGCGCCGGACTACACGCACTGGTTCGGCGTCCCGGAAATCGTTTAAAGAGGCGCCCCATGCCACCCGGAGGCGAATCCCCACATCGAGTCCCCCTCCAGATTCAACTTATCAATGAAGTACTCCTCGCCTTTATCGGCACTTGCACTCACAGCGGTGGCGGCTCTCCTCCCCCGCGCCGCAGCGACAGTCGGGCAAGGCAGGCTATCCCTCTCATCTCTTGCTTAAGACCGCATACTTAGGTATGAGCTTCAGCGTCGCTCCTTCTCACCGAGAACGCGTTCGACGCGTGCGGGGTGCCGATCTCAGACTCCGACCTCGGGGTGGCCATCTCCACCGACATCTTCGACGGCGGGGCACACTGCGGGGCAGACGTCACTGTGCAGTGTACGTACACCCCCTCGCTACTCATCCACTCACATGTTTGCTGATTTCCTTGGGCTGCACAGTTGGCGGGCGCTCGGTTGTGCTCAAGGTCGTGGACGAGTGTCCGATTTGCATTGCAAGCAGCATTGAGATGACGCAGGCGGCGTACACGGTGTTGGAGGCGCCGGTGATACGCCCGGTGACGGTTAATTGGGCGTTCGACTGAGCGTGGAAAGAAATACCGAGGTGCATGTATGGGTTTGGACTGTTGAAAGTCATGTTCCAGGCATCAAATGGAATGTCGCCGTCCTCCTTGTGAAAATTTCGAACTTGAGACACGTGTGCCTATTGGCGAAAGATAAAGTTCGATCACGAGAGAGCTCCGTCACCCGTGGTCGTCTGAAGAATACTTAAAACAACCCAGCTTATGACACGGCACATTTCACCACCACCCTAGGGCCCAGGAACTACGCAGCCGGAATCAGCCTGACGAAGGCAGAGCGCCGCCGGTGTCGGAGTTTCGTGTTGGAGTGATCAGGTTGAAATTCATGCGTAGAGACCAAATACATGCGGAATGTCCTCCTCGAGCATAGTGGTTCTTGCATGTCTTGACGCCTTGGAAAAAATCTGAATCGCACAAAGAGGCAATAGCCTCGAATCGACCCTATAATATAACTGGAGATTCCAGTTTCATCAATATGAGCAACGCTCACTTGAAAACTGCACCTCTGGACATTTCCTCCAGAATACGCACACAAGGTCCCCAATATCGAGTCAAAACGAATCCCGATACCCGCAACGTCGAACAATTGAGTCAGCGGCCGAGGTTTGCGTGCAGATTCGTTCGTTGCCCAACTTGAAGTATGTACCGCACGGTTGCGCACCACGCAGACCAGCGTGCAGTCAGACATGTGGCTGGCGCGCAGACACCCACAGCGAGAGGAAATCCGAAGATCCCGTCCATGCAATCGAGGCAGACAGGGGAACACAGTTAATTCTAAGACATACGAGAGCCCATGCAGTTTGCGGTCGGGCGAGGCTCGAGCGAGAGTTGGAAAATCAATATTGGAGCTGGACAGGTATATGTGATTCGTTCGTTCAGTAATCCCGCAACCCGCAGCGTTAACACTTCCAAAGAGGGAGAGGGAGAGGCCGAGTAAATGATTTCGGACGTTGATTTCGGATTTGAGGTCACATCTTTGCAGCAAGCTCAGATCGATGTCCTTCCAGAATCCACAGACGCCACATCCGCTCCCGAGCATTTCAGGGAATGGGATTGACCTAAGCCGCGTTCATATTCCACCAGTTGAAAAATGCAGAGCCCATTTTCCACTAGCAGTCGCACTCCTGCCAGAGTAGTCATCGGTATCGAAAACGAGTTCAGCCTGCGCCATAGACCACGACCCCGAGCCTCGCAGTAAGCCAGTGAAATACCCTCAAATAGACAAAACCACTCACATATTCCGTTTGCCACAACGCGCGAGCCTAGTCGATAAAAACCATAAAATGGAATAACATTTGCCTACGTATCCGCCACATCCGAGCCGCAATAGAGAATTTGAATGGAGAGCAGGTGTGACGGAGAGCAGCCGGCTAGCGAGTCGGCGGCTAGTTCCGGCACACGAAGCAGTTGGTCGGTCGGTCCAACGAGGTGAGTGGCGTAGTAATTCGATTGACCAGGGAACTAACTACGGATATCAGAGGCTTATATACTACGAATAAATAGGGGTAACAGGATAAATGAAAAGTGAAATCAATCAAGGAGTGTGGTATCTTGGCAACGTCAAGTCAGGGATCAAAGGAAATTAAAGAGAGTGAGGGGTCGATTAAGATATATTCGTTACAGCAGGGAGAAGCACTCACGTCGCACTCGGATCCTGCGCGATCCCCTTCGGACAGTCCGCCGAGCCGGAGGAGAAGGAGCCGTCCGAAACACATATTCAGATCAGTATTACTGCACAATCTCTTCCTCTTCCCTGGTTTTCCCTCGCAGGCAGGCAGACATGGAATATGCACGAAGGGGAGGAAGGATGAACGCTGCAAGTCTGCGAAAATAAAGCAGAGGCTACCGTCAACGGCGACTCTGAATAACAGTATTATGAGGTGTTTTGGAAACTGTCAGAGATGTATCAGCAAACGAGGACAATTGATGTCGACGGCGCTGGCGAGGGTATTTGAGCACAAATCAATTTTGACGTTGGCGTACGATGTCCTTATGGCTTATGCGCGGCCTAAGGCCTTGACGGCAGGTACAAAGCCAAGCTGAGTTTGGAAGAGCTTGAAATTAAAGGAAAGGCCGCAAGGATTGCGCAAGGAAGGGGAAAGAGAGGACCGAAAACAATCGACAATGCTTACTCAAAGGAACTCGTCGACCTCGGGTCCTAACACGAACAAAGACTTCCCGCTTGGACCACGCGATTTCAATTCTCCAAAGGATGTCGTGAATCGGTCGGGAATTTAATTCTGAATACACACAAAGTACAGGATCATTACATAGGAGTATTCTATAAGATCACAACAGTGTACGAGCGAGGGAGAAAAAGAGATAGGAAGTATAAAGTTAAGCTTCAAAAGAGATACGAATCAGCGATAGAAACAAACGGAAATCGATAGCGTATGGTAAAGAGGCAAGTCCAAACCCAGCAAAAACAGACAAAATGGAAATGAGAGTCATCCATGCCCTCCTCGCCCACCGCGGTGCTTCCGCCAGTGACCGCGCCTATTGGCCCGCTCGCGTGCGGGCGGGTCCAGCAGCTCCGCGGGCATGGTCTGCGGGACGAGGCCATTAAAGCGTCCGCCCCGGCCTCTGCCCGCGCCACCCCCAGCGCTGGTGCTTGCGCCGCTACCGTTGGAAGTCTGCGCTTCCCGCAGCGCCTTGGGGGCGCTCGGCGGCGCGCGGTGCAGCTGCGTCTGGTAAGAACGTGGCTGCGTCGGCGGCGCAGAGGGTGTGGAGAAGGGTGACGTGCGCGCCCCGAAGACAAAGGGCGGGCGTGCAGCCGGAGGCGAGCTGGGGATCTCGCCCTCCTCCTGCGACGGGACGCGGGTATGCAGCGTAAACGCCGGCCTCGAGGGTGAAGAAGACGACAACGGCGGGGGCTTGGGAGATGAGAATGGGGGTGGTTTGGGAGATGGTGCGGACATGGGGATACCATTGGTAGAGAAAGTTGACGGTGATTGTGGCGGTACGGGGAGGGGCTTGTGGGGCGGGGGGTCGCGCTTGTAGACGCCGTTGTTGCTGAAACTCGGCGAAGGAAAGCGGGGTGCTTTGGGAGAATACAGCATCTGCGAGTTGGCGAGGGGCGGGGTGGTCTTGGACGTCGCGAGTGGTGACGGAAAAGTCTGTGAGGCTTTGAGCGAGGAAGAGGCGAGCGGCTTGGAGACTCCATTGAGGGCTGGAGGCAGACTCCGCGCATTGATAACGAGCGGTGATGCTTCACGCTTGACTTTCGACGCGCAATTGACAAGTCCCGGGGACGGTGTCCGCGAATCAGCGACACTAGAGACCGTAAGGGGTGAGAGACGCTCGTGCCCTCCCGTCGGAACAAACGCCGTCATCGTCAAGGGCACAGTTCTCGCCTTCGCGGGGCGCTCGTCGAACGCCATGCGCGGCTTTGGTGGGGGTGCATCTAGTGGAGGCGGCGGGGCGTCGGACATCTGGACGTCTTCTTGCACGAAGCTGCGCACAGGGGGTTCGCGGGGCGCAGGCTTGTCGTTACTGACGGCGTCACGACGAATGACATCGAGGACGCGGGAGAGTGCGTCCTCCGCCTTGACGGGCATGCCCTCGTTCTCCTTGTCCTCCCCCTGCGTATCCTTTTCGCGCTCCCTCTCGCGCTCTCGTTCCTCCGCCTCCTCCCGCTCCTTCGCACGCTCGTCCTCCAGCGCCTTTTCCTCCCGCTCCCGCTTCTTCCGCGCATTCCACTCCTTCAGCGAGGTCTTCAAGCGTGCCGGCGGCGGATGATCCTGCGCAAGCGTCAGAGGCCCCGTAGCCTCAGGCGACATCCCCGCATCGTCCCCATCCTCCAAACTCTCTTCTGCATTCGGGGCAGACAGGACGGGTATGGATGCCCTGCTCTCCTCCTGCTCGGACGCCGCCCCCTCTTCCTCCTCCAGGGCGCGCGGCATGATCTCGGGCGTCGCTGCGTACTCTGAGTCCGTCTCGGGCGCGGGGCTCGGGCTCTCGGGGGACGGTCGGTACGGCTCCTCCACTCCTGCATCCACGAGCAGCACGTCCTCGTCGTGCTCCTGCTCGCGCTCGTGCTGGAAGTCGACCTGCGGCGGCTCGAGGAAATGCACGCGGGGCGAAAGGTCCGCAGCGGCGGGCGGCAGCGCATCTGCGGGAACGGCGGCGTCTTGCACGGCTGGGGGAGCGTCTGCAGAAGCGTCGTGCTCGGCGTCGTCCGGGGGTGGCAGCGTATCTGCAGGCGGATGGATGTCTGCGTCTGGGAGAACCACGTCTGCCGGCTCATGCGGCAGTATGTCCACATTAACGTCCCTCCCGCCCACACCCACGCCCGCAGCGAACCACGCTGGACGTGCGCCGCCCGCGCCCGGATGAGGTGACACGAGACTGAGGCGCGCGAAGCTCGCGCTCGGCGACGTGCCCTCGGAAAGCATTTGTACGGGGGGACAAAGGCCCGTCTCGATGAGGTAAGGCTGCTTAACGAGGCCGAGCTGTGGTGGGGGGAGCGCATCTACACCAACACCTGCATCAGTGCAAGTCCCCTTGGTCGTGCTGAACGACTCACCGGCACGCGCTTTGCCCTTGCCCTTCCCGGTGCCCACCTCGTGCCCGCTCCTGCTTGTCTTCTTCCCCTGGCCGTCCCTGTCCGTCTTCCGCTCCGCCTCGTCCTTCTCCCCGTCCTTCCTCCGCCCAGGTAGACGCTCTGCGCCGCCCCCGCCCCCATTCCACCGCTTGCGCATCTTGGGTGGACACGTCATCTCCTGCGGCTGCGGATGCGCGTGTGCGCTATCTGCGGAACGGTAAGTAATCGGTCATCGAAAGACCAAAGACACGGAGTCGGAGGGAGGAAGAGTGGATGAAGGAAGGCAGTACGACGCCCACGGAAGCGAGTACGATAATCCCAGGTACGAAAACAGAAGGCAAGGAATAGAACGAATAAAAAGAAAGCGCAAATACTCACCAGTCATGTCCGCGTCCCCATCCCCATCCCCAACGACGTCGACGTCCACATCCTCCTCCGTGTCCCACCCACGGGATGGACCCGCATATTCCCCCTGGGACGTCTCCTTCTCCTTTCCTTTCCCGTTCCCGTTCCCCGCCCCATGCCAGACGTCCCACCCGCCCGCGCGCTCGACGACCGCATATGGCCGCTCCCTCTCCCTCCCCTTCCCAGCGCGCCCGTGCTTCCCCCCCTCTCCCTCCAAATCCAGATACCCCGCTGCCCAGCCCCCCTCGTCCTCCTGCGCATACGGATCACCCTCCCACGCATACCCCGGATCCCCCGCGTACGCATACTCCGGGAGCGGCTCCCCCGCTGCGTCAACGAGCACGACGCCCGCCCATCCTCCACTCCCGCGCACGCGCTCCGCAGTACGCACGCCGCGCGTCGTGCCAATGAGCGGGCCCCACTTGTGCGCGGTGGAGGCCGAGGTCGACGCGTGGGGTCCGTACGCAGAAGCCGAGGGGAAGGCAGAAGAGGAAGATGCCCCCGCGCGGGCATACGCGGGCTGATACGCCAGCGCCTCTGGGCTCGGCGGGGGAACGCCAGGACCTGCGAGTCGCGGGCGGCGGGGTCGCGTCGTCGTCGCGGAAGGTGTTGACGACGAAGACGCCACTGGAAGGGCTGAGAAGGTCGATGGTGTCGACGCGGAAGCTAGCGCGAGGGACGCTGGCGCCGAGGTAGTCGCGGGGAGGTGTGTCGTCGATGATGAAGCCGTTGCCAATGCTGACAACGATGGCGCTGAAGACGAGATGGGGAGCCCTGTCGCCGCCGCGGACGACGCTGCTGCAGGCAAAGAACCCTCCCGCACGCGGTCACCGAGGCCGTCCCCCTCAACATCAACGTCGGCGTCGATGTCGACTTCCATCATATACGGCGAGCGCGATGGTGCGCGCACGGGTGCAGGCGCGGGCGGAAACACGATGCGCTCCATGGCACGGAGGACGCACTCCCGCTCGCCTTCCCAGTCTTCTTCGACTCCTGCGGCGTCTCCCTCCCCGCGTTTCTCGCCCACGGCCACTGGCGCTGGTACTGCTGGATGCGCGGTCGATGGACCCGCTATGGGATTCGGACGCGGACTTGTGTTCCCTGCGCACGCACACCCCGCACCCTCCCCGCCGAGCGCGTGCAGAATATTGGCCAGCTGCGCGACGAGCTGGCGCTGAGTCGGTGTCGGTGTTGCTGGGAGCCTGTGGGTGTTATGCGTCAGCGTTTGTATCGCAAGGAGGGAAACGGGAAGAAAAGTAGAAGGGAAGATGGAGAAGAACACGGTGGAAAGGCAAAAAAGAAAGCCCAGAGAAAAAGACGAGCAGAAGTGGGCAACGACGGATAAGCGCCCAAGGAAAAAGGCAAAACAAACAATAATGAAGAAAGATGGACGTCGAAAGGTAGGACGGAAAGGATGGTCCGATGCAAGGAGGAATAGAGATGGCCGTGGTCGGAAAACGGAGAAGGAGGGAAGGAGGGAAAACAGGACAAGAATTAAAGAAAGAAGGTAAATCGAGGGAGGAGCGGAAGGAATGAAAAATAATAAGAATATGAGGAAACACACACCCTGCAGCAACTTCGCCCACACGATGTACAGCATTCGCATCGTCCCATTCCCACCCAACGACGACTTCCTCCCCAGCACGCAGAGCGCGCGTCGCAAAGATCCCAAAGTGCGTTCGCGCCTCTGCCTCCGCTTCCGCCCCCGCCTCTCCGTCCAAATCTATCCCACCCGTCTCCCGCCCTCTCGCCCGTGAAAACCCCGCATCTCGCCCCGACTCCCCGGCGGCCCCACAAACAAACGCGCGCACCTCCGCGTTGGGAAAGCACCCGCTGCGCGTCCAACGTCCCTTGCCGCCCGCGCCGCGTGCATCCAGCGCCAAGTCGAGCGGCGGGCCGACCAAATGCACGAACGCACGCGGCGCGCCGAGGTGCGCGTAGCCGTTCGCGGGTGCACTGAGGTACGCCGCGGACGGGGTAATAAGCGCAGGGAAGCGCGCAAGGAGCGCGCGCGGTGGTGCGGGTGTGGTGGTGTGCAGCGAGTACGTGGGCGGCCGGACGGGTGCAGGCGTCGCTGTGGCGGGTAACGGGTACAGCACGGTGGGGTACGCGGGCGGCGGAGCGCCGAAGACGAGCGGGGTATGTAGATCCGGGGATGGTGGTGGCGGAGGTGAAAGGGCGGAAACTCCGCGCCAGTGGGCAGCATAGGCGCGGAGCTTGCGTTGTGTACTGGCGTGGGGGACGATGTCGTCGTCGATCTGCACGTACTGCGCGCGCTCGTCGGCGAGGTCGTCGGTGGGAGGGGCGATAACGGGCTCAGGCGGCTCGAGGGTCCCGCCGCGCCGCACGCTCATGCTCCCGCGCCTCTTCCGCCCGTTCCCGCTGCTATTCCCATTTGGCTGTGGATGGTGCTGATAGTTCTGGGGCGCGCACCGCCAGCACGCCCACTCTTCCGGGACGCTGTCCTTCACGATGCCAAAGCACGCGGCATGGCACCAGCGACCGCAGACGTCGCACGCGATGGAGAATCCATCGTCCGCGCTCGACCCGCACCGGCACCGGATCGCGTCCCCCTCTTCCTCCCCACCTCGCCCTCCTCCGCCCTCGGCCTCCCCACTCCCACCGCGGCGCCGCTTCTCCGTTGGCCCCTCATCGTCCCGCCGCCTACCCCCCATCCCAAGCTTGCGCTTCTGCGGAATCGTCCCCGCCCCCGCGCCCCCTTTCCCATTCCCATTCACATGATGCACGCCGCTGCTCCCCAGCAGACTCCTGCGCTGGGGATGGTACGCCGGGGGACCCGTCCCTGATGCTGTTCCGAAAGTAGCTGTGGCCTGCATCTAGCATCGGAGCGCGCGGGGCGTCCGATGATCGTCGTCGTCGAAATTCGGGGGTATCCTGTAAGAACGGATGAGACGGGTGGCTACGGATGAGAATACAAGCGGCGTACTGGTCCAAAGAGGCCCAGGAAGGTGGATATATGCACTGGCAATCGTATTAGTGATCAGGAGATCCCGAGGAGGAAAGAGGATCGGGCAGCGCACGTATGGGTATCGTTAATCCGGCTTCGGAGCGGATATATGCAGCTGGGGGTCTGCGGTATGGTATATGAACTAGATTGGGGTGATATGAGTGCAGTCCGAGCAGCGATTAAGGGTCCGCGCACGATATCGGCGTCCCGCTTTGCAGCCTCCGAGTCGTCCCAAAGCCGCTTCGTAATTCTTTCAATATCGCCCAGGAGAGCCAACCAGGCACTGCAGGACTGCAGGAGAGAGCAGGTACCAGGGGTGGCTAGCGGGAAAGAGCAGAGTGAGGGAGTGGCAGGAGAGAGAAAGAGAGGTGATGGCGGGCGGACGGTGGTTTGTGTGTCTGTGTTTGGCTGCAATGGGCGCGATAAATAGGGGCCGCGCCGCGTGCTTCTTGTCCGAAATTTGCCTTTGCGTTCGCCTTTCAGCAAGCCACGTTGTTGCGGGTACTTTTATACCAGAGATTTACGGTATCGCTCGAGCAACGCACGAATGGTACGGCTCGAACACTGTCTTCAACTTCGGTCTTCAATCGATTTCTTGCAGAATTTTCGCGTTGAGTCCTCTTTACCGTCAACTTCAAGATATCCCTTCCGAACAGAGCTAACCTTTCCACCACCCTCTCCATCTCTCCCTCCGCCCCAAAGACGAATTTACCTTGCATTTACGCAATCCTCCCTGTCTTTCTCAGAGATCGATTCGCACCCAAAATTCGACGCCCCGACTTGGGCAAATAGCAGGGAGAAAAGAAATCCCCGCATCTTGACCATACCTGAGTTGAACCCCGTCCTCCGCTGTAGCAACCACCTCACGGAACAGGGACGACCGCCCTGATCCTCAAAAACTTCATATCCTGCATTCGAAGCTCGATTTAAGTACATGCGTCCATTTATTCGTATTATTAGTATGCCAATTAATTTTCTGCAGTGTCTTCAGGTCGCGTCACGACCCGCTCGATTTTCCAAAACGATTTAATCTCCTGGCGCGAATACATGCGTGCATCCACGATCCAACCATGCCGATTATATTTCAAGTGCGACTGAGGCTTCCTCAGCAGGCCAACAAAAAAAAGAGTCGTCGTTTAACCGCCTGACGCGTGGGACCCTGTATTCAAAGCGTGATTTGTATTTCACGTTACGAGTAGCAGAAGAAATAGAGGTTATGAGATTATACATGAAGCAATAGGAATCTGTGAGAAGGTTGAATTGATACCGAGGAGCCTTCGATCTGGGCGATCCCCTGGGTTCCGTTATAAATGGGAAACTCTCCAAAAGGACACGGGATTCGAGTCCCCGCCGAGGCATTGACGCTCGCTCTGATTTTTTTGTCCAGGTTGGCCTACTGGGCGGCTGCTTGGAAAAGTTACAGAGATGCTGCTCGCACGCAGTGGTATTGATAGAAGAAACAATACCAAGTCAAATAAACAGGTTACAATCTACTGCGCGTGGGCCCGCGCGGCACCAAATCCACACCAACTCCGTCCAGGGCACTGCAAATCGCCAACGCGATACGGTCTGGATCCTCCTGGAGAATCTATAACACAGAGGTGGTCAAGGAGAGTGGCGCGGAAGTCTACGGTGTAAACGAACAAAATGACCGCCGTCCAGCCGCGTAATCGAAGCGAACCTCCCTCCTTCTGACACGTCGCAGAGCGAGTCTTGCACGATTTTAGGCCTGTCATGTATTTGGTTAGTTCGCGCGCGTGGCACAGAGGACGAGTTCTGACACGAGCTCACTGTGGTTCGCCCACACGATGTGCACCGGGACAGCACAGGCAACACGCGCGATTTCATGCGCGGCGTCAAAGTGTGGGTCGACGTCCGGGTATGAGGCCGCCTCCTGCCGCCGGTCGCATTTCAGGGCCACCTGACCGTCCGGCGTGGCTGCGAGTCCGTGCTCCTGATCGAGGAAGGTTCCGATGAGAATTGGCCACGCGGGTTGCAAGTACATAACACGCGACGCACGGTTAGCATGCGCAGAACGCGCGGGTCCCACTTCTTCCACGGTGCACGCCTCTTGAGCCACTCGTAGGCGTCCGCGCCCGAGCGCCAGCAGTCGCGACGCATAGTGGTCGCAGCGATTATCGTCGGCATGATAGGCTCGATGTGGTTGTAAAACATCTCCGGCGTCGCGATCGTGGGTTCGATCAGCAGAACGGAGACGTACGGGAGTGCGGACACGGGGATGCCTTTCAGCGACATGACGCTACGATAAGACGTCACGGCGCGGAAGTGGGCGGAAGGGCTTGAAGATCACTTACATTGCACCAGTCCCAGCAGAATGCCCGATAGCGACTATACGCGTCCCGTGCATCCGCGGCGAGCGCACGAATGCAGCGATGGCCTCTGCCCATTCGTATGCCGCTAGCAGAGAAAAAATGTGACACGGGAATTTTGTTGTTGAGCAAACGACGCACATACGCCCATCTGCCGGGTGCTCGCCACCAGCTCGCGATTTAGTATCGCCGCGTCGCCGTGATTCTGCCAGTCGAAAGCCCATGCCTCCCGCACGCGTTGGTGTCGCGGCTTTGATTGCTGTGAACGGAAGATTCGCTCTATCGTGGGCTCCCATTGCTCTTTGTCTGTAACAGGCATGAGTCTCGAGATCGGGCAGGAGACAGCTATGAACGTGCGGGATCCAATGCAATGGGCAAATATAAGGCTGAATCCCTTGTCGTTCGACGCGGATTCACTGGTGCAGTACCGCTTCGCCGTCATCTTGAGGACGCGACCAGGAGGGTTATTGGTGTTTGGAGGGCATTCGAACACAATTAAAGTGGTCTGAAGGAACATCGCGGAGGGGGAAAGGGCGGGAATCGCTTGAGTAGGTGCATCGAAACCTTGTTCTACATTTATATACTGGTGGGGTTCGAGACTTCGTCTTCGCCGCGTGACGACACATTCGGCGGGTGCTAAAGAGGGCAGGCATTGACAAGCGAGGAGACCAAAATGCTATTTTGACGCGTAGAACCTGCAGAGTCATTCGAAGCTCGCATCCGACGAGACAGGACACACGCATAGTTAGTCAAGCGCGGCGAAGTACTGGACCAGCGGAATGCATGCGCGAGAACCTTGCACGTGGTAAAGAATCATGGACGCGAGGCCAGTTTTGTTGGGTTCTGCCAATGATGAAGGAATCCTTGAGACAGACGCAGGTAGCATGAAGGTGTCCTCTAAGAGCATGAGTTTGATATGGATGTCATTCACACTAGTACTCGTCTCGGCTCCGTCGGGAGCGCTTACTATGGCCGACCAGCAAGCATAAAGTAGATTCGATTGGAAAGGGAAGCCGTACAATAGAAACAGGCGGGTTTTTCTGGATGCTGAGTCAAGGAAGGTAGCGGGTAATGGATGTCGCATTTTCTGTAATTGAAAGAGGTTAAATTCAAGTTAAATGCGCATTGCGTGCCGGCTGGGGGTCCCAGATCCATCCCGTTCAAGTCTCGAAAGAAAGATAGATAGGAATCCACAATAGAGAGGATGAGAGACGTTGCGACGAAATCGAGGGTGGTGGTAGGAGACGAAAGGCGGAAGCCGCGCCGAATGCCGATATTTGTCCACATTTGTTATTGTGTGACATCACCTTCAACAGCTCTTTGCCTCTCTCTCGATCCTTGATTTGTGGATTCTTGTCAGCGCAATAGCAGGGAGCATTCGAGAACTCTGTGCTCATCCGTCGCCTCATCGTGTCACCCAATCGCACTGCCAAATGCTGGTTCTTCACTTGATGCTTTCCAAATTCCAACCCGGTCGCGCGATTCTACTTCTCCTTCCGGGAGCTTCCTCGGGAGCGTCGTCTGCCTATCACCGTCGACGGCATGCTCAGGAACGTCTATTGATCAACAATCCGTTCCTAACTTTGCGTCAAACTGATCACGTTTGCGAAGGAACAGTTTCGGCAGGAAATAAATACATACTAGCGCATCCGGATATACAAGCGAAACCGTATTGAATCCTCGACGCATTAGTAGGGCAGGGCAAACACGAAACAACCATGTCTCCACGTGTCTCCAATCGCCACCTTGATAGATGAATTGTGGACAGATGAATGCCTAATTTGTAAGATATATCCATCTGTGGAGGCTATACGTGAAAATGATGCCAGTTTATTCAATTCAAAGACGGTCACAACCTGCTCTCCTTGCGCTCGAGGTGCGAGGCGTATTTATTTACCTGTGCAATCGCATGAGCGAGGTGAATACCACCCTCTACCGGTCATTCTAATAGCCGCTATCTCAGGTCTAAACCTTAACCGGTTGCAGCCATAGCACAGCATTGATCGGTCGAATTATTCCTCCGCTCCGACGTTCGCATCCTCCGGAGTCATGTACGAAAGAGTACCAAGCGTCAAGGATACGGACAGCGCACAACGGGCTCGTGGGATCGCGGCTGAAAAAATGCACTGTAGGGGAAACTCGACTACCAGAAATCCGTCTAATTCGGGGGTTGAGGTAATGTGCGCCGTGCATGGGCCGTGTTTGTGGCCCGCGTAATGACGCTTGCGTCGGACTTGACCCCTTTCTGCTTTCCAGCGGTCTGTGGACCTGGAGATATATAACGAGAGTCATAGTTTATTCCGGACAGACTTCGGGGGCATCTTCCCGCTCTTCATCTAATCTGCAGCGTGGAATGGCCTGCTCGAACTGCAGGTGTGGATTGAATACCTATTTATCGTTCTGTGTTTTTGACATATTTTGGTTCAGACGTCGAAAGATTGCAAGTCACTCTGCGTTGCTCGTTTAAATCACTCCTCACGATTACCAGAAATGCGACGGTGTTAATCCCTGCAACCAGTGCCGTCTTCACCCACCACGATCAAACGATCCATGCGTGTTTCCAGAGAATCGCTCGGGTCATCAGACACCCTCTCAAATGCAGAAGACTATCAAGAAGTTGAAGTCACGCATCAACGAGCTTGAACGTATCAAAGGCCACACGCCTTCCGAAATATCACTTCACCCGCCATACGAATCGCGATCTCACGATTCCAGCCCTGCGTCATATAGGCGTATTGTCATTCAACTGTGAGCTCCGCCGTATCTGACCTAATATTTTTAGGTGCAACAACGCCGGACATAGACGGTGGGCAGAGCTTCCAGGTACGTGTACTCTATTGTTTAATTGTACTAGTGACGGTTAACATTGTTAGAAGGAGCTGCCACCTGGGACAGCACGGGAGCTGTCAGTCCCGAACAGAAACGAACTTGAACTTCACCTTCTTACTCACTCATTTCAGTGTGGACACCTTCTTGGACAGATTCACGGACAGCGGGTACTTCTTTCTGCAGCCTCTCAAGTTCTTCAGCTCCGTCGCGCTGTCTTTGCCATTTGGTCATGTCGACCGTCTATCTCTAGCGCTTCTGAGCGCTGTATATCTATGGGGCGTCGCCCTATCTCGAGGACTGCCTCCTGACTCTTATGGCGAGAACGACTTCCTCTTGTCCGCATTGAGCAACCTGCCAGCGGACATTCGCGGGTTCTCAATTCATCCGAAACTGATCCTCCACACGATTCGGGCCGAAGTCCCGTTATCGGTGTATTATCTAAACGCTGCGCTTCCAGTGCAGGGGCGGTATGGCGGTCGTTCTCCTAAATAACGTTTGGGTCGCTGCAAATGGCGGCCCCTCGGTTATATTCCCTGGCTTAGTTCTCGACACGCCCTGGCCTTCCGGCACGCAGGTGGAGTTGCATCCGGGTCTCCGAGCCCAACACATAGACTGATCCACTACACTCTAGACCGGCGCCACAATACCAAAATTCCTAGAGGGCAATGACCAGGATGGATACTCCCCAGTCGCACTTTTAACGAAAGCATCGATACTACTCGAGAGGATCATTTCCGTTGCTATCCGCACACGCGGTGTGTTTTCCTATAGTTCCGTTGCTCGACGCTACATTGGCGGCTCTTTTGCATTTACGTGAAGTCCATATCCATGTGGAATTCAGCTTCGATGCCTACTCCCTGGGAGGTTACGCGCAACTGATTCACCACATGACGATGCGGCTGCCGCGCACCAGAGACGCTGGCCTACTGACATTTTCACAGTCGACGCTATCGGATTCGATCTTCGCTGGACTGACGAACCCCTTCTTCTCATTCTGACGCGCATATTTTGGTGCGCTATCGGTACAACTCTGTCTGTCTTGCTTTCGGAAACGTTCTAAAGTCAACCATTACAGCGATAATAATGTTTGCATCCGTTTCGACACCCGTGAGGCGTACACCAGCGGAAGAATCTTGGAAATTTGCGAGATGGAAAGAATTTAAAAGGTTGAAGGTCTCCTGTGCCTCACGATGGTACGATCAAAAATGTTTAGAATGGGTTGTTTAAGTGTACGGTGGTTGGAATGTCGTAAAGTCGTTTCGGTCCTGTTATCGTTAGGAATATGGCATACTCGCGTCCAGGTCCACCTCACTGATTTGTATCTGCATCATCGTGCCACTTGAAGCCTTCTTTCTTTTTTTTCTTGTTCAGAATCGCCACTCTAGTCAGATACCCGTCTAATTTAGGAAAACCTGATGCTCTACTTTCATTCAGGCTATCAACTTGAAACTCCTTGGACGTTGTTGAATTGGCGTATTTTTCACTTTCTCTCTTCAAAGCTTGGACCCAAGTTGGAATTCGGCTTGCAGCTCTGTGTGAGCCAACCTCTTGGTATGAGTTGGGTACGAGCGGGAGCTTTCTGTGACACGTGCTTACTGATTGGTCGCTAATTTTAGACCTCGAGCTTCTCACCAGCTTCGCCCACACGCCCATCTACAAGACTCCCGTCCATCGATTCAAATGCCTGCGATATCAACTGGAAAAGTCCTCGTATCCGGTGCCAATGGCTTCATTGCTGCCGTAAGTCTCTCCGATCTCTCCGATCCTCCTTGATTTTGGCGCTCACCGACGCCAGTGGGTTGTGCGTAGTCTCCTCGAGGAAGGATTCTCAGTCCGTGGTGCTGTTCGTTCTGCGGACAAGGGTAGCCACCTCCGCGAGATCTTTGCCTCTTACGGAGAGAAGTTCGAGGTGGTCGTTGTGCCCGACATAACTCAGGTACGCATTGCTATTATTTTCTGTTCCTTAGCGTTCACCAAGCCCTTCTGCAGGAGGGCGCATTTGATGATGCTGTCCAAGGTGTTGACGCGATTGAGCACACTGCATCGCCGTTCCATTTTCACGCGGACGACCCCCAGGGTGCGTTTCTGAATGATGATAGCATACCCGCTAGATAACGTCTTGGACTACACAGAACTTATCGTACCGGCTATACAGGGCACCGTGGGCATTCTTAAGAGTGCACTTAAGTACGGGTACGTCTCTCCTGTGTTATCGCGCTAGCTGGTGACTCACGGCGAATTAATCCAGGAAATCAGTTAAACGCATCGTCATAACATCCTCCACCGCAGCGGTGCTGCAAGTTGAACCTGAACCGAAGATCTTCAGTGAACTCGACTGGAACCAGCAAGCCCCGAGGGAGGTTGAGGAGATGGGGCGTGCGGCATCCGCAATCACGAAATATCGGGCGTCTAAGACGCTGGCGGAACGAGGTTCGTCCGCCTCATTCAGAGTAACCGAGAGTTCTCGATTTTTGTTCCAGCCGCATGGGAATTCGCTGAGAAGCACAAGAGCGAGATCGGTTGGGACTTGGTCGTCCTGAATCCGCCGTTTGTCTTCGGGGTACGTTGATTTCCTCCTCTCCAATACCAGGCCTAGTATCTTTTGGCCCACTCCGCTGATTCCATGATTAATATATCCTTTAGCCAACAATTCATGCCGTACCTACACCCGACGCGCTAAACACCTCTGCGCGTCAATTCTACACCATGTTGACAGAGCCTTCGAGTCCTGCAGCGCGTCACATCGGCTCCTGCTGGATTGACGTGCGTGACCTCGGCCGCGCACATGTTCTCGCGCTTCTCAAACCCGCTGCAGGCGGGGAGCGCATCATCGTCAGCGCAGGCCCGTTCATATGGCAAGATTGGCGTGCGTACTCCTTTGAAACCTCTCCCATTAGAATTTCATCTGACGCTAACCCTCAGTGGATGCTGCGCCCGATGTGCCCAGGTTCCAGAAGGGCGCTCCGGGAGCGGGTAAGAATGCTGTGCATCAGATTCGCTATGACGCCAGCAAGTCGGCACGGGTGCTCGGAATAACGTCCTATCGCGAGATGGCGGATACGGCGAGAGACACGGTGGCGGATTGGGAATCCCGCGGATGGTAAATATACCGTACGCGGGAGAAAGCGAGCCGGTACATTCAATTGACGGCCGGACAAGCTGACGCAGAGAAGATATGTCGAAGAATAGGCAGGTTATATTGTTTGAATTGATGAAAGTTGGTATTGGCGATGCGCAACCAGGCGCAACCAGGTCAATGCTATGAAATCTTTTGCATATAATACGACGGAGGCGGGAATCCAGGACCGGGGATCTCAGTTGACTTTGATCCCCGCACCCATCGTGCGAATAGGAGGTGTGTTTGTTGTTCTGGCTTTGAGTTTGCACCCCCTCCTGAGGCCGGAGGTGTCACACAGGTATCCTGGATCGGCGACAGGTCTCCGAAGATTAATTGCCAACCCTGTCTTGATCTGTCCATCTCGCAAAGTCCATCTTCTAAACTTGGATCCGTATCAATTGTTGTGATGGTTTTTGGGATTCGCGAAATCGCACCTCAGGCGAGGCACCAAGTGGAGACTCTGCCGGAAATTATACTGGCTTTCCTGCTACTACGCGTGATACCCAAATGTCAGTTTACGCGGGCGGCTATTTGGGCGCCAAAACTGCGACCGCGTGGCAAAGTGTACGTACATTGCCTTTAAAGTATAAATTAACACTATAAATTGAGACCCAGAATCGCTCTGCTTCACCATCCCCACCTCAACGTCCGCGCACCGGCGATGGATTCCGTCGTTCTAAGCGATCAGCCGCTTTCACTCTTGCCTGCGGAAGTCGCTAAAGTAGTGGAGGTCTCGAGATATGTCGCAACGGGCAGTAGTGCGGTAAGGAAACAGCGGCTGTCCATGTGACCATCGCTCATATTGGGCTAAGGTATTCATCTGGGACGTATTGAATAATCTCAAGGACGAATATCACTTGGTATCCCAAAACCCAGTCCGTTGGCCTTTCGTCGCATACTTCACTTCGAGGTGGGTATATCGCATCCAGACTCGTCGCGGCCGGCACTGATTAATTGTTTTTCAGGATCCTTTGTTTGGTTTATGTGCTTGGATTCACCGTTTTCATTAGTGGGTGAAATGTAGATGACAATTTGACGGGAGTCACCTCTGACGCGTCGAGCAGCGTATCCAGTTGGAGGATGCGAAAGACTTGCCCTTATCCTCACCTGGCTATATCCGGCCGCTATTCCTGCAACATCTCTTCTGTTTCTCTCCCGTGTCCGGGCTATCTATGGCAAGACGCGCATGGTGACCGTCATTTTTGGTCTCCTCTGGATCGTGGAATTCGCTGCATGCATGGTCGTCCCTTTTGGTACAGCTGGCGCAAATATTGGATCCACTCCGTACTGTATGATATCTAGAATATCTCCACACGACGCCGCATCCACCATAACACCCACAATATTCGATACCGCCGTCTTTGTTGCGATATCCTACAGGCTTATGGGACACAGCACCAAAGAGTCGGCGCACCATTCCTGGATGGACAAATCCAGAGCGTTTCTAACGGGAGCCTACTTGCCGTCGTTGTCACGGTCAATCCTGGTGCAGGGCCAGATTTATTACATGTAAGTGCAACGGCTCAATTCATCCAAATTCACCCCAACCTTCTTTCCATAGGATTACAGCAATCAGCAACATCGCAACATCTGTGATGCTCTACACTCATCTCAGCACTGGGTACCGTGGCCTCCTCGGACTTCCCAATATCACATTAACAAGTGTCTTGGCATGCCGGGTCTATCGCAGTATGAGGCTCAAGCTTGAAGAGCCATCTGAAATCATAATGCCTTCAAATCTGCGTGGCAACATCAACGGGACGTTACCGTTGAACATTACAGAAATAGGAGCCGATCCGGGCGATATCGTGAGGTCAGCGGGGCAGAACGCCGGCATTTCTGATAGGATTCCTCTGGAAAATAGATATGGTTGACGGTATAGCCGTAAAATCATTTGAACCAGCCCGCGTACGAGAACACATTGGACTGTGCGAGTGGGGAGTGCAGGTCATGCGCGAGACATCAATCGTAATTTTCAAGCTTGAAGTGGTCAGTTTACACGTATTTCTGCCCCCACGAATTCCTTACTAGGAAATTTGCGAGCCGTTACATGGAGCAGAATAGGCGAGGAGGAGTGTGTGGACGCACCAGGCGTTGCCATGGCAGACCTGGACGTGTTGGCTATATAGCTGCTCGGTCCCGGGGATCTAGATCCAATCTGGAAGGACATCACGCACATTGCCCCCGCTCTGTAATGCCGCTCTGGTCAAAACATCTTGACGGACATCACTCACCTTCCGGCCATCACATGCATCACACGGCGACATGGTAGTGTTGAAGATTTACCCGTGCTAACCTAACCTACAGTTCGAAATCGTTCCGGAGGCCATCAAGAGTAGAAGACAACAGATCGGGCGGGCCGACTGAAATCTGTAGTAGGATCATTTTATACGGACGCTCAAGCTAGCGCTCAAGATCGGAGATGAGAGAACATGGACGGGAGTTTCCTTGGGAGTTTCTCAAAGCAATCGCATCCGAATCACGCCATGCGTGAGAAATATGAACACGACCTCGGGGTGTTCGAGAATTATGTACCGCCTGGCCATGCGTTAGTTACTGCATACAACATGTATGAAATTCGGATGTGAACGCTAGGCGCTTATGATGGCACCCCCTGGCCGCACACATACTTTAACGAAGCACCCGCTAATCCATCATCATCCAGACACGTCAAGTTATCCGTGTAATCCATGCAATTCCCGATAGACGCTCCATTCGACACCGCCCACATCGGTGCCCCACAGCCCTCAATCGTATAGTTTCCCTGCTTGTCCCCCGGGATGCCGAGCTGGAACGGGATACTGCAAAAATTGCTTCCCTTTCCCTACAGCATAGTACGAAGTAAGCATATCCGCGCCTGTGGATTCTTGTCGGAGAGAATCACGACGTACATGTGCAGTTGCGTTGATATATGTATGGAGATCGGAGTCACACTTTGGGCTGGTATCCTTGGCGTCCGATTGCGCCCAAACGTAGGCCCCAGTCGCGTCGGGTGCAACGCCGACAATAGTCACAGTACAGTCGCTCGCGCCGGGAAGGCATGGCATTGTTGGAGGTTGTAAACAACCACTGCCATCCGGGTTGGGGATGCATGTCGGAACTGGAAGCGGCTGTGGTGCCCCCGCTGTGAGCGGAAGGGCGGCGGCTACTATGACCGCGAGCTGGCAGGCGTCAAAGAGGTTCATGTTGAGAGCTATATATTTTGTCACGGTCAGAACCACAGCGCATGTGAGAGCCATCACGTCGCGCACGAGTATTGCAGATGGGTTGAGTCGTTACACGTGGTAGAATGGGCAAGGGGAGAGAAATTTGTGGACGCACCAGGCGCTGCCGATGCAGTCCAGGACACGGCGGCTTTATAGCAGCTCGGGCACGGAAATCTAGCTAGCAACAGCCAATGCCGCTGGCAATTAGGTTTGAGCCCTAGCTACCATCTTGGCGGACATCAGGCGCATTGCCTCGCTCCAGAAATGCCGCTGGCGTAGAACAGCGTAGAACGTGCCACATCTTAACGGACGTCACGATCCTTCTGCCATCACACGGCGACTCGGTAGTGTTGACGATTCAGTTGACCGCTACTCGTACCGTTGATGTAGAAAGTCCGTAATTAAGTAGAGTTTACGTCTCCATTGAACCTCTTACCACAACGAATAAGAAGATGCTAGAGTGTCCGAGAATAACGACACATTCCCGCACTAAGTTTTGAAACATATTGCGGTGCTGGATCGCTAGGTGTGGGAGAACTTAGGCATGAAAGAATACCGAATGCGGCGAGCGCAGAATGCCCAATAATTCAAAATGTCTGAATGTCAACAAGATCGTCGTAAATTGTCGTCAGTATACAAAAGGTTGGATATCTCGCCTACAACTGAAACGTGCCCTGCAAATTAATTGCCCTGGATGACGACCCAACCATCACCTTGAAAGTTCCCTCCCCCACAACCCACTTCTGCGCCACAACATCCCACACGCTCACGTCCTTCTGGCGAAGCGGAATGCTCACGGTTGCGCTCTGTCCCGGATTCAACATGGTGCGAGTAAATCCACGCAGGACCTTTGGCGGCTCGCCGTAGGAAGCAGGGAAGCCGAGGTACAACTGCGAGACCTCGTTGCCCGCGACGGTGCCGGTGTTTTTGACCGTGAAGCTGACAGTGAGGAAGTGCTGATAGAGCGCGGCGGGCCCACCGATGTCCCCGACTGGGGAAGAGGCAGCGGGCGGTGCGCTGGCAGTGCTGGTGGCCTTGGCCAAGGGTGTCACACCCGCCGGAAGTATCGAAGGCGCTATGCTACGAGAAGCGGCTGGGGGCGCGTCCCTGGGCTGAGCGGGCGACACATGTGTAGTTACTAGACCACTGTACGCAAAGGTCGTGTAACTCATCCCGAATCCAAACTCGAAGCGCGGCACGATGTTATTGAGATCGAACCACCTGCACAAGTTCTGTCAATCAATATCACGACGAACTGTGAATGAGCATGCCTATAATCGATATTCACTCCTTCTGTATACGTGATCTGCGGGGTGGCGGCGTTGCTCGAATACAGAACATCTGCCGCGTAATCCGTGCGTTGCTTCGCAATCGTGTAAGGCAGTCGCCCACTTGGATTGGTTGCCTGCGGCCCGTCCGAGAAGAGCACATCGACCAGGGCATTCCCGCTCTCCTGCCCAGGCAAACCGGCGTGAAGCACGGCCGTAACGTTTGGATGATCGATCCAGCTCTCCACCAACACAGGGCCAACAACGTGCTGCACAACGATGGTATTCGCACAGGCAGCAGCGGCGGTAGCAATGAGCGCCTCGCCGTTGTTCCAAAGCGTGATATTGGTGCGGTCACCTGCGTTCCCGTCGACGGTGATGTATCCCTCGCCCGAGTCGGCATTGACAAAGACGATACAGGTATCCACGGTTGAGGCGACCGCCCTGACTCCCGTGGTATTAAAGTCGTTCAGGACACTCTGGATAACCACGGTAGAATCGATGGACTGGATGTGGGCGGTGATGGCAGCAAGAGGATCAATTAAATACGGGAAATTGGCCGTTCCTAGGGCGGGGGCGTGTTATTGTTCGATTACGAGAAGGTACAGGAATAAATCTCACCAGATCCCCATCCCATTGCGAGTGTTCCCACATCACACCCGCGGCTGTGAGAAAAGGAATCAGCATTAGGAATTGCAGCCGGATCTTTGCAAAACGAACTCGCTGCATGAATTCGGACCAGCGGGGTTCGGGCCCGCGTCCGAGCCGAAGATACCGATTCCTACAGAACTTTGATTAGCTGTGCTAAATAAAGAAAATATTTAAGACGGACGTTTAATCTTTTGAACCTTGAGAGGGAGGGTGCCGTTCTTATTTTTAAGTAGAATCGTGCTCGCGGCGCCAATCTCGCGGATGAGCTTAAAATGGTCGGATTGGACACTGGAAGCAACGCAGATCAGATTTTAACACGCAACGAAAATAGCTAAACTGACTTGATGTGCTCATTGACCATCTGTCCGTTCAGGAAGGTGTCCTCAGTGAGCTGCGAGAAGCTGACGTCGGGATACCCGACGTCCTGTCCCATCTTGAACCATGTGGCGATCGTGCGGGTTACCTGTGGCAGGTGACGTTTGTCATTGGAACCATGTGCGAGTCGGACAGAGTGTTGCAATGGAACGCGACTTACCATGTCATCTACCCTTGATTCGGGCACGCTCCCGTTATTGACCATCTCGATAAGCGCAGCACCCCACCACGAATTGGTGGCTGTCGCGGGGTCCGGGTCATTTATAGGGTTCCCCTGCGGAGGGACAAGGAGTCAGCAATTTGAGAAGCAAATCTGTGTAGAATCTGAAGCGGGGATGTAAAAAGATAGGTAGAGGACATATAACAGTGGCGTCGCATAGTTCGCAATGTGCCAGGCATCGAATACGTACATATGAAATAAAGCCCGGCATGTTCATGTCAAGGCCCGCCAGCGCGGGTTGCACGCCGTTGATCATGGCAGTCCAATCCGACATGATGAAACCTGGGGAACATTTCAGTGCGAGCATATCGGGAGGAACAGAACACACCTTGAAATCCGAGCTCCTCCTTCAACACGCCATTAATTAACTTGGAATTTTGGCACGCTTGTGTCTGGTTGATCTTGTTATACGAGCACCTGCGGAAGCATAAGCAACAAAGTAAACACACGAGAGCGAGGAGGAGGACATGATTATTGAGACGATGAGGAAAGTGGGGGAGGAACGTGAAGAGTAGGAAAGAACGCTCACATCACACTCCCGACACCCGCTTTGACCGCCTCCGCAAAAGGCCACAGGTACACCTCGTGCAGGGTTTTGTCATCAATATTGGACGAGTAGATTTGCGCGGACTCGGAGCCACCGCGGAAATGTTCTTGTTCGTTGCCGATACTGTGGATGCATTAGCATAAGTTCAGATCAAGGAAAACCAAAACCACGCACTAATGCTTAACCGTGGAAATCACACCGACGCTCTGGCATCCCTCAATTGTAGCTGACGTGGCGACGCCCGACAGGAACGGGTCACCCCCGAAGCCTTCCCAATTGCGCCCGGCGGCCGCCTGACGGCCTTGAACCAAAACGGTTAAGCCAATAAAACAAGTGCTGCAGGGAAAACAGACCCATGTTTGTCATCGGCCCCAGTGCTGCATTCACCCCCTTACCGCGATGCTCCTGCCCCATCGCCGTCCCCCGTGCTCTGCGCCAATAGTGAGTCTCGAATTATGAGGCAAGCACGCAAGCGCGCCCAAATATAGAAAGAAGCAACGCACTTGATCAGGTCGATGTCCCAGGTGGCGGCAGCATTGATGCCTGCTGGGAACGCAGATACCAAGTCCGTCAAACGGACGCCGAGCGGAGAATCCTCGAGGCACAGTCCTTTCCATCCTATGCGGGGAATCGTCTGCAAATACAGATCAACAAAACATATTCGGAGGAGGCATATCATTTCCGAGCTCACCCCTGTATTACCAACACATCGTCCCATGATATCCACGCCCGTCGTGACGTTCACCTTCTCCTCGAGAGTCAGACCCGCGACGAACGCACGCGCCCTCTGCACTGCGGACGCCCAATCGGCGCTCCCGGCGACGGGCGGTGCGGGAAGGATGATGGGAGACTCCCATTCTTCGAAGCCGGGAGGAGCTGCGTCTGGGATACCAGTCGTGACATCGGAGAGTGTCCTGGTAGCCAGGACAATAAGAGGGAGGAGTATGGAGTTCCGCATGATGAAAGCTCGACGCGTCAAGTATTCAGGTATACACAGGAGAGGGATGGATGGGCTGCAGCGGCTTTTGTAGGATCCGGGTCAGGGTTCCATTCCGCCAGGTGATGAGGTTTGACATCTTCGTTTTCTTGTCATAGGCTGTCGTGCAATGAGCGCTGGACGGATGAAGGACAGCTGACACGGTTTATATATACAGTGGCCACCAGCTGAAAGGAATGCTTCCACACAGAAGGGTTAGGTTTGTTCTGCCAAATCCACTGTCTGAGTCTGAAAATTAATATCACAAAAATGTGGTACAATATATAACGCACCTCTCAAAGTGCAATCACGGTCGTCATCAGAGCAGCCAAGGAAAAACTGCAAGGGTATTTTAATTGACTGTGGGTATCATGAGGAGTTGAGCAAAATCAACCGAAGCCACTGGTAAAAATCGACCGTCTAGGTAGAGGCTAGAACGGCGGAATCGTACGTCGAGAATTCAGGAAAGTTGTCGACAAGTGTATGCACGGGTAACAACCAGGATAGTGATGGTTTGGATACAGAGGAAAGATGAGAATCATAAGCATTAAGAGGGATCTTGAGCCGCAATATTTGGGTCAGAGTTCTGAATCAGAATTGTGTGAATTGTTGGTGAATTGTCTGCCTTACGCCGGATGCTTCAAATGGATGATGCTAGCGGCTGCACAAGGGTGAATTTGCGAGGGATGGCGACAAATCGGAAAGAGAGTACGCTCGGATTCGGTGAGGGTTTGAGGACAAGGCAGACGGTGGCAAGAGAGTGTTACACATCAGTCATCACAAGGTCAATAAGGCCAAGCGCGCGTCTGTTCTCCTGTTATCCCCAAGGGGCTCCGGGCCGGTCAAGCCGACACCGGGTGCCGGTAGGCCTAGGTCCGGCTGCCAGGCCCGATTTTTTTAAAAATGACCTGTTAAAAATTGCCTCAGAACGTTCGAATTTGAGTCGATGGGTCTTAAATGGGTCTACACGGTCGAAACGGCGGTGTTAAGTGCTTGAGACAATACTTGGACTGTTTGTACTCTGCAAGAAGGTAAGTTACCCAACTTGGCTGAGGTAACGTTCGAATTTGCTTATGAGCCGCATATATCACATAATCTGAGTGCTTTATCTAGTGAATATACCTGACACACGCTCCGTTTGAATCCGCCTTTCACAATGAGCTGTGGTTCAAGTTTTGGGTTACAACTTGAAGTCATCGGTACTTGGACCTCATTAAAAGGCATTCAGCCAGTTAAATGTTCCATTTGTATTCCAAATGTCATAAATCCATTCTCTACTCATTTTGGGAGGTTCCTCGTTGAATCTGCGGCATCTTCCGGCTGGCACCCACGTGAAATATTACCCGATTTGGACTTTATGTGGTAGGCAGCCTGAGCTCAGAGTAGGTATTTTTTCGAAAAAACGGCATAGAGTATGATAATTTTTCCCTTGCTTATCCCACCATGACTGCGCATGAAATGAAACGCGAAGCTCCACAAGGTATCGCTGGTGATTCCAACCTGTTCGCTTGAACCACTGGGAAGAACTCGAAGGCGCAGGTTGGACAGTACTGTACTTCCAACTTTAATGAGAGAAGCTTTCACCCGCCTTTCTTCTCAGCCTCTATTTGAGTCCGAAATGAAATTTCTGCATCGCTAGGGCATAGTTTACATAGATCCCAGATTCCAAATTCCGCGTTTCAACTGGCGCTAATAGTTTGTGCAGACGTCCGCATGGGTTCAGATCATCTTGCTATTCACGGTTTCAAGGAGGACTGCAAAATCAGAACGACCAATGCCAGCAACAAACACCATCATGACGATTTAAACCCGCATGGTACGTGCCCTTGAGCTTCTTCTACCGCAGTTGGCAAATGCCTGCGATATATTCATAATTACACTCAGTGCAAGTCTTTACTTTGAGCGACAAGAAACTAGAAAGCAGTAAAAAAAGAACCAAGTCAGTTGGATGAAAAATGAGAGACAAAAAAAGTGGCGGCATTGTCCCCTGCACTGGAACGTCCTAGTCTCTCTTGACAGATATTTTATCGATACTAGCTCGTTCCTCGCTCGAGGAACTTCCGCACTTATAATGTCAGCGGGCCGACGTGTGAGGCCTAGCAACTACGTTGATGTTAACGTTCAGTTCTTCAGTCCCCCAACCATTGATAGGACCTACTTCTGTGGTCCGGAGATCGTCTAGCGCTGAATCCCGCTGATTCGGTGACCGGAAAATCATCAAGGCAAGATATATCCGAAATCTATTTGAACCCAAAATATATAGGAAACATCTCGCTATCGTGGATGCGAAAGTGCTGCGTACGCCTGTTGTGTGGAGAGTAAGCAGCGTTCTATCCCATTTGAGTATGTTTCATTGGATGGACAATAAAACGCAGGAATCGTACTCACGCATCAAAGGACTTCGCGGCGCCAGCATTGCCATCGTATTCAACACGCTACCTATACGCATGCCAAGTTCATGGAATTGCATGGAGGCCTGGAACGCGCCGCCGGGGCCCACGAACGACATCTCGTGCATGTATACGGTGGCGGCAGCTGCGCAGATTGGCTGAAGGGAAGTGCAGCGTTCAATTGGATGAATGGGCGAAAATTCGGACACAACTTACCCCGAGCATCGGATCCGTGAGCTCAGCGAAATTGAACATGACCAGGGTCGACACGATGTGGTTCGCCGCTGCCAGGGATTTTTGGCGTGCGGTGTTGGATATAGAGGTGGAGGAGACGTGGACGTGTATAATTGCCAGGTCTGTAAGCGCGTGAGCCATCAAGAGCATTTGTTCACCGTCAGGACACGGAAGAACAGCTTGAAACGTGTTCAGGCGCTTGTCGAGAGATTGCAGAGTAGTTGAGTTAGGGGGACCTAATTCTATATTCACTGAAATTCGGCGAGACACAAAATCGGGATAGTTACGCCAAGAATATGCGGTGACCCGCTCGAGTAGTATCGACGCCTTTGTCAAGAGCGCGGCCGGAGACCGCGCCTCTTCTTCGTTGCCTTCATGGCCGTTTAAGAACTTGGTGATCGTGGAAGTAGTGACAAAGGAATCATTCGATTCGAGGTAGGATGCTCCTTCGGAACTAGACGGCCAAGGGATATCGATAGCCAGTCCGTGTGGGATGGTAGATGGGCATCTGGCCGCTGCGACCCAATAGTTATTCACGATGGAAACTACCCAGAAGGCATTGATCCCCTCCGCTGTCTTCATGACGTCCAGCTCCGATGAAAGGAGCGGCTGAGATGAGAGAAAATACAAAGAGCGACATTCGATGGGGACACTCAGCCTGTGGAGTCCGGCGTTTAGCGCCATTGTTGCCGCGGCTGCCGAGTGATAGCGACCCTGGACAGGGAGCGCCGCGTGTAAATAATATAGCGAAAGCATCACCTCGGCCTGGATCGTTTCGAGTACGGGTTTTCGATGCAGGTTGAGACCAGTGATGTCCGCCGATAGACTCTCCAGAGCGCGAGACAGAAAATCCGCTTCAAGTGCAGACAAGTCTGTGGAGGAGAGGATACACCCCCAGAGATAAATGACATTCGTCAGAGATGGAGCGAGACGATCAGGATGACCAAACGGGAGCGGCAACAGTGCGCGGTTGCGAAACTGTTGCGGTTCCAGGAAGAAATAGCCGCTATTCCGGAATCTTTTCAAGAAGAAGTCGACGCTTGAAAAAGAAGAAATGTTGAGAGAGAAATTTCGTCACATTGACACGATTATTCCTACTATTTCACGACGAGCTGGGTGGGAGGCTCCTGTACTAGCGTTAGATTCGTCAAAAATCAGATACAATAAACGTACCTCAACCAGAGGCGATGAAAATATCGGTTCAAGGTCTACGAAAGTGGAGTAAGGCGACATAGAAACGGAATTCTCGCCATCAGAACCACCGTTAGCCATTTCATCAGTGAAATCTGTTTTGGGCTTCGGATAGGGCTTGTGGAGGAAGACTTGTGGAATTCGTTGGCCCACCACATATTCGAGTTCAAGAATGCGAGTTTTCAATATCCTAATCGTTTCCTGCATTTCTGCCGTAGTCTGATGAGAGCGCCCCGTGTCCAAGTCAAATACACAAGGTGCCCGGGATTTTGGAGGACGAATTCGGCAAGGGCTGCAAACCGGGTGTGCTGCATCGCACTTCTACGCTTCATAAGCAAAGGCTGGGCGTACACAGGAACATTTACTTGCAACTTTACGAAGCCTGAGAGGTTGAATGAGCTGAATCATACATCGATTGGCAGGGCAGTCGTACCTGCAGTTGGAGCATGCTGTACCGCGTGCCAGAGTCGAAGATGACAGGGATGAACTTTCAGAGTGGGAGGTATTCATTTCGGTGTCGATGGATTAACATTCTGATTATATAGGGTTTCAAATGAGGGCCAAGCCCATTCATAATACCACGGTCGTTTGAAGGGTCGATGAGGCGAATAATGACCTTGAATAGCACAATTCAGTGATCGGATCTTCATCCGCAGCAATTCCAATTCAATCACGAAATCAAAATCCCACGGATTCCCACCAAGGTGTTGAAAAAGTCACCGTAAGGGGATCCATTACCCGGCCGTCAACGCGTCAGCGATGCTTATGTTGAAACGTCGTTCAGCCTACCGATCACGGCGGCGGACAGACGCAACTTGCGTTGATTCTAGCTGGGCCTAAATATTCGGGCTGATCGGTTTAGGCAATCTTGTCTCAAGATAGTACTTCTCAGCGCGGAATCTAGCCTTTCGTCGAATTCCGTTTTACCGAACCGTCATGCAAATAACGTATGTGTTCGGGTGTCTTGAATCTGACCGTAGATGCTGTATAATCTTACTCGCCCAGCGTAAACCCGTTCTCGTGTATATCAAGAATACGCCGTTGATTTTGAATGCGCGAACCACGTACTGGCTGTCGATTATTCACCTTCACAAATCAATATTTATGAAGAGCCCACCATTTCCCCTGCGGTAGTGCCGTTAGCTCTGCAGGTATCGGAATGGACTAGTTTCGCGGAAACTTACATCATGCAAATATGAACTTGCGCTCGACGATCTCGCTCGCGACATTTTGGTGAGATTGGACGAGCGGCTTGCGGAAGGGCGGAAAATGGGGAACCGGCATTACTTTCCCGAACAATGATTAGTCGCCTAAAACATGACTGTAAGAGAGTACGTACAGGTGGCGCTCAAATTCATGCCGCACCAGTCGCACGAAATCTCAGCCGGAGAAGTTCGTCAACAATGAAGATTGGCGGCGAACGCCACACGGTGTTGTCGCACTATGAACGAACTGCCCTAACACCGATGTCAACGGAGTGTGGATTGTGTGTCATGCTGAACAGTCGTCCAGCCGCTTCCCGCTCGATATTTAGATGCAACTGAGAATGGAGGTGGGATATCGAAACGAGAAGCCTGGTACAGACCGTGGCCAGAGACGCAGAAGACCATTCGATTGAATAGACGAAAATCGGTACTTGGCTAAAAAAGACGGTGTTTGAGGAAAGAGAGGATCCAGAAGACAAGCGACACTTGAACGAGTCACATAATGCAATTCCAGGAGTGATTTCAACACCTAGGAGGCGTCGGATCGACGTGACTATTTATCCTGGAAGAAATGATATAAATCCCGAAGATCCTGGCAGTAACAAAAATGCGGGGAGGGAGTCCGAGGGATTGTGGTAGGAGGCTCACAGAAGAGGAAGGAAAATCAAAGATCGCCGAATAGCGCAATGCTCGCGCAGGTCAAGAAGCACAGTGTCAGTGTGTCGAGGATCGGGATCACATTTTCATGGGACATCACAAAACATGTTGCCCAACGCACGGGAAGCTTGGACAGAAAGAATTTTTCAGAAAGGCAATCTTCGAAAGGTAGGTAAATTACTTGTTGGTGCCGACCAGCCTTGGGGAGAACGAAGATCCAGAGGGAAAGCAAAGGCAAGAAAGAATATATCGTCGATGGTGGCCGAAGCGGTTGCACTGGACGGGTGGGATTTTCAGACAGACAGTCTCCGACAGGCAGGGAAGGTATTCTTTGCTGCTGACCAGCCTTGGGGGAAATGCGCGGGGAGGAGCTAAGAAGATGGAGGCAAGAGCCAGAAAGTATCGCCGATGGTGGATCGATGTCGGCTCGAGTCGGCAATCCCACGCACGGACCTTTTGACGCAGCAATCAAAGAAGCACGTCGGAATTTCATTCTGCTCCCTCTTTTGTCCCTTTTCCTGCCAGTGCCACGAGGCTTGTGCGAGGCCCGAAGCCCTAGATTCCCCGGGAGCATACGTTCTGCCATCTTGAGTTCATCTCGAGATCGACTCCAATCCGTATACAACTCAAGTTGCTCAACGCAAAGCGGTACATTGCATCTTCATATACCGCGCGTGAGCCGTAAACTTGACTGAATTTCCGAGTACGTGGCTGATAACTAACTACTAAACATCGGTTTTGCTTTTCGGCATGTCCCTCCAGGCTCCTATCACGATGTCATCGACGGTCGCTTTTTCTCGAGGTCAGGTTCTATCTTTTCGTGCCGCTGAACATCACTCTTCACACGGCTGTTCAGCACCACTGCCTACATCAAGCCTACATCTTCTCTGATCAATTTCACACGTAATAGAGTTCGCTTCATCGACGCCGTACCGGCGGAACAAGACCCAATCGTCATGTTCGCCGTGACATAAATCTTGGCTTCTTCGTTTGTACCTCCCTGAATTGTTTCTAGGTTTTTCTCACTGCATGTCGTTGGCATGTCGTGTTGTTCCCACGTCGATTCCTGCCGTCACTACCGAATTGGATCCAAATTTAACGAGTTTTTCCGTCAAATTGCGGTCATTTGATTCTTCCACAACTGCGAGACTAATTATTGCCCGATGTAGCACGCATGAAATTGTTATCTCGAGGTGCAATTATGGCCCACTCTCGATGTAATCGGGGATAGAAACGGCTGTTATGAGATCCGGAGGCAGTGTTTTCCTATCAAGAACTGCATTGCCATGGTACCGAAAGCTTGACGTGCGCCGCGACTTCTCTGTGCCACGACGAGGATGAGCGCACGAGTCGACTACCTTCACCTTCTCCCCACAGAGGTCTGGCTGGTGTGCTGGACCCTGTGCTCTACCCGGCAACTCCGCCGAGTGTCGCTGGTGTGTCGGTTATTTCGATCCATCTGCTTACCGCTGTTGCTCCCGCACCAGCATGTTAACCTCCAAACATTACCATCTGGCTTTCAATTTCGCCGGGAGGACTGGGAAAACCTCCTTCGTCGTATGCACCGGATCGCAGTACGGCTGGACAGATTAGCGGAAGATCCCCTCGTTCTATCAGTTCGATCCTGGAAATTTACCGCGTGGGGCTGTCAGCCCCCGGTGTGGCACTCCAGCGGAACCGCGAAGTCTCAGCTGTGGCACGACACCTACTGGCGAGCCATCACCGCCTTCTCCAGTACACTCGGACTTTACCAGCAGTTGCGGTCCTTGGATATCGAGGGGTTCACCGTCGACAAGTCGTTCCGACATGCTTTCGTATCCTTAACGATGCTAGAGGAGCTAAATCTCCACCGTTGCGACATTGTCGCCCGTGATGGGGCTCTCGTGAAGCTGAAGTCTTTCACGATATCCGGGTATTGGATCGGATCTGGCATGCGTCAGGATTCCCTCAAACTAGTGTCTCCGGACCGCCTTCAAACCCTCAAGATCGGTAGCAACAATACCGAAACCTCGGCCTTCCTCTCCAGCTTCCCATGTGGGAATTGCCTCAACTGGTTAATTTGTCCCTGGATGGCGTCCGCGATGTCGACCTATTTTTTGGCTTTCTGAAACAATGCCCACGACTAGAATCGCTGGCGATAATATCCCTCGGACGTAGGCCGGCGCATTTTCTCGCGGGTTACAACATTGGCCCTGACATGATACCACTTCTACGATCTCTCAACGCACCACTAGCTGTGGTCCGCCTGTTGGCGCCAAATCGCCCAGTTCGCGCGATGAGAGTGTCATGGGATCAGACCGAGACGTTGGAACTCCTACCCGCATTGTTGGACATCTCACGCGCGTCTGTTCCTCTTCGATCCCTCGTCGTTCACCAAGCCATGACTCCCGAGTCGTTCACCGCTATATTATCCCTCTTTTCGGAGTTGCAGGATCTTTCGATTCGTATCCTCGAAGAAAATATCGACTTCGAATTCCTCTGCTGTCTCATGCGGCGGCCTACGGTCGATCGAGCTGACCCCCCCTCCGTCGAGCTTTCCGACGAGCACGCGTTCGACGATCTCCCTGCCGACGATATATCCGATGGCGAAGAAGAGAAGACTGCGAGAGTTATAACCCTTGTCGATGATTCAATCCACCCAGAGCTCCCCGCTCCCAGCAACCTCTACGTGCGCCTATTTCGATCGTTGCGCTGAATCACTAAACTAAAATGAAACTCTCCAGAAATTATTAAACGGGATCTGCCGCGGCGTCATCTCACTGCCTCCCGAAATCAATGTCCTTGCCCTGCAGGTGGATATTGAGATCCCGCGGTTGTCGACAGCGCATGAACATCAGGTTGTCGTATCGCTCAGTCGACTGTACCCCCTGCTTCGCGAGGTTCGGCTTGGATATCGCGGGAATATCCATTGGGAGCGAGAGGGCGCCTTGTGGAAGAGATGCGGAGGAGATGATTCGCAGTACATTCATCCATCGCCACCCGGGTCGGGTTCATTTTCGGATTTAGAACGACCGAAATGATCGACGGAGTTTATTGGGAAGAAGCTCTTGCTCAGTTACCCTCTGTTTGAACTCCTATTTCACATTGAGGTTTTGGGTGCAATTTAAGGCCCCCGATACCTGTACGTTATGGAAAGTGATATTCATGCATGTACAGCTTCATTTTCCTCCCCAAATCCCGTAAACACCTTCTGCAGTTATTTTAGGTGGTATCATGACATGCTTATTCCAAGTCGCTCAACCGGGCAGCCATACCAAGGGTGACAAATCAGTCGCGAGACCGATTAGAACCGAACGAAACCCTCAGAAAGGCATTTCCAGCCAAATGAAACCCTCAGAACGACCGATTTTTCGAGTCCCGGCAATGGGAATGGCGGGGTTGCCGTATGGCCGGCCTAGACCTGCACGTGTCAGCACAGTCATTGGGCCGGGTCGGGTCGACTTCTTCCTCCGCTAATCATGCCCGTCTCGTTCCCAGTCGCGAAACACCCTGCCAAATCATTCTCATTCCCCTACGTTGGCCATGGCTACACTGCTGAAGGAGTCCTGGCCAAGGCATGCAAGGACTAGCACACGAAGGCCGGTGAAATCCTGCAATTTTCACTTCCTGTAGGTGGCGACACCGACGACGGATGGTACGTATCACAAAGCTTTTGAGCCATCTCCTGTCACTTCATAATTCCTCTTCTCAGCGGGCGCAACTTCGAGGCCAAAATCCCCAAAATCGTCCCCAATGCGAACGGCTTCGTGGCTACTTTGCTGGATGCGTACACCCAGGACCGTGCGCTCGTCATTCGCCCCGACGACGTCTGGTTGGCTATCCTCTCCCAGTTTAACTTCTTTGTCAACGCCCGCGCGGACCTCCTGCGTGCTAGCTTCGTCTCAGACGCAGGTAAGAAAGAGCTTGTTATCGATGCCCGGCCCCAATCCCTCCGCACCATCGATTTGGCGCATATAGCACGCGAGATGGCCGGGCTCGTTGGAAAGAATGTTGTCGATACCTCCCTGCGTGCTTGGACGAACCCCGACTTTACCACCACCACGATTAACGACACCACCGTGAGCGCGGTGCTGCTCATGGCGACGCTTAAGCACTACTTCGAGTACAAACTCTTGCTCGGTGGCTGTGGCATCCCGCGTGTCACTCTTGAAGGGAGAGGTCGGACTGGGCTAAAATCCTCAGCCGGCTCGAAAAGCTCAAAGAATACGGGCTCGAGACCATCGCGTGGTACCACCTCTTGCGTCCCGTTATCGCCCGCTTCATTGCCGCGTTTGACAAACCCACGAGCCCGTACAACGTCGATTTCTGGCAACGCGTCGCTATCTCCCACAATGGCAGCGATGCGGAACCCGTCTTCGAATCGATTTCTTAAGCCTATTCTCATCACCAAAATACTGCCGGAAATCTTCAGCCTCAGACGTACTTTACGAGAGTATGAACAGTGGCTCCGTTCCCAATTCTCCGAGCTTGGATCTGGTTCCGCTGCGTAAATCCTCACATGTAACATCCAAATCCAAACCCACCGGGAGCGAAGGAAATATTTGCTGGTGGCCTTGCGACTCCATACTCGACACCGAGGCGGATGCTATTGTCCGTTTGAGTCGAATTTACGACATTCAACAGCATCAGTAAAACTACACGTTTGGCTTTGGCATCTTTTGTCTTTGATGGCCATCTTTTGCCGTCTTTGTCTTGGGGAAGGTGTCTTTCGTCTTGGGAACAACACCTTAGGATGTCTTTCGTCTTTGATCAGATGTCTGTGCCTTTGGCACGACGTCCTCCCAGCATAATTTCACGACACATTTCTAAGTTGGATAAAACAGTAGCACTTGAGTTGGCGTACTTCCGGAACATGGAAATGAAGAAATCCAGAGCCAAACCTTGGGCAAACCCGAAGCAGACTTCAATTATCCTTTACAAAGACCACAAATTTATCTCTTTTTTTAAGTCATTCAAACTCCGCCTGATCCGACGTTCTCGGATGGCCGGATGGCGTGATTTTTATGGTTGCGGCCGCAACCCTCGCTTATTGGTCTCGCCTCTTTCTTTCCTCCCACCACCTCGTCGCCATTTCCCTTCCTCCACATCCCCACCCCGTCCCTATTCTGTCTTACCCCCGCGCTGTGTCGCACTTTCGGCCGTCTGTGGCTAATCTTCACATCTGCGCTGCGTCGCAATCTGCCGTCTGTGGTATTTTAGTGCACTGTCTTGCACTTCTGCCGCATGTGGCTCGCTTTTTCTGTTGATGCTGACCCCTTCTTCATACCTCAGTCTACTTTCTGTGACCAACTTGCCGTGTCTGCTCTGGTGAGTTCCATCAACCCATCTTTTGATCCTTACTCACCAATCCGCGTTTGACGTGTTGGCATGCAATGCATTTTTGAAGGTAGGCAACCCATCTGGTGTTGGAAACATACTAACGGCTTGCTAGTGCTCAAATTCAAATTACCTTCGCTATCACCACATACCGCTTGCACTGGTGGGGACGGGGAGGTCCACTCGGATGCCATCGCGATGGTACGTACCTCCAGTTTAAATTAGATTGTTTCATTAATCATTCACTAGTGTGTTTGAACGACGTGGTGGCAGCCATGTCCCATCCGCCTCTCACTCGTGCGTACTCTCAGGCTAATGGTACATAACTTTGGGATGTACTCGAGAACAATGTTGCAAGGCTGTAAATTTAACTACTATCTTGTACTCGTAGTTGCACACATTTAATATATGATTTTATGGTATTTTTTATGGTGTCTTGAGTGATCTGAAACATCTTTGGCAGGAGCTTTAGGAAAGACGTCGTGTGTCTCTGACGGCTTTGCCAAGATGAATGTCTTATCTAAGACAAGTGGACCTGCTTAGGCTAAGACGTCCGTCTTGGGGAAAACACGTCTTTGGCGTCTTTGGCGTCTTGCCCAAGATGCCAAAGATGCCAAAGCCAAACGTGTAGTTTTACTGATGAGACAGTTAACCTGCATCAGTATGGGGCGACATGTGTTGCTTCCCGTGGCTGCAAGATCCCCAACACCGTCGTCATTATATCTACTACATTCATCGCGATGGATACGGCGATTTCACCTGCCCGGATTTCATTTCACATGAGACGTCATCCGGGCCGGACACCCTCTGTTTGACCCTGTGTTGCCCCCGCACTTTGACTCCGACGATCATGGCTGATATCATTCGTTCAGCGAAATCCGGCAGCGAATGGACACACAATGAAACCGACGCATATAACATACACCTTTCATTTGAGGACGCCGCTTCTTCAGAGTGGCCCAACTACCAGCTCCAGCCGTCGATAACGAGATTCTCACCGTCGAAAACGCCGACGACACAGTTGCCGACGCAAACTTTGATCTTCTCAGTCTCCTCGATCTCGCCATGGATGCTTCCAATCCGCAGGACTCGGCTGTCGATTTTGCAGTATCCCTTTTTCACGTGCTGGGTTACATCCATCGTCCGCGTGTGGCGCGCACTCGTCAAGAACTTCGCTTCCTCATCTGTGGGGAGTCCAAGAACGCCAAACCAGATGTCTCCATCATAGATCGAAGCTTGGACGACATCATCCTCCTCGTTCAAGAGGACAAATGCTTTGGCGGGGCCACCGACACCTATGCGCAACTTATCGCGGAAGCGATCGCAGCGTATCAAGTGAACCAGTCAACCAGGACGGCTTCGGGGCTCCCCCGTTTGCAGAGCTTGGTGAGAAATAAATCAATTCTTATGAACCTTTGTTCTAACTGTAATGCTAGGTCGTCCCAGGTATCCTATTGGTTGGCACGAGCCCGACGTTCTACAAAGTCCCCCTCACCGAAGAGTTTGTGCGATGTGTGGTTAGGTATCCGAACACCCCAACCATTGTCGCTGTTCATCTTCCTGACCTCCCGAGACCGCATCGGCGATGGGTCGAAGGCATGAAGCCGTTGGATAATAGGCGCATCATCCTGAGATGCTACGAGGCTTTCAAAGCCTTTCTTCCATGAAGTGTGTACTTTAAGCGCCATGGCTTTAAACTAACTGAACTTTCGTAGGTATAAATCTGGTCGTTCGCGTTCATCTCATTTCATTTTCCTTTTGTTGCAGTGTTGTGGATGAGAAAGCTGCGTTCAGAATTTGTTAATGGAGGGAACCAAGACTTACTTATGTACTTGACCTCATTTACTGGGGCTACGCGACAACGTGTTTTTTATCACCTCTAGATTCATTTCACGTCGGCTGTGAGACAACCCCAAGGTAATGGCAAATCGGTCACAACGAAACCGAAAAATCGGGCATTCCAAGGCTTCAGCTTGTCCAAAATCGCCCCCAGTTGCGTAGGGTTTCCCAGCCAAAAACTAGGCGCAGGCGGGCGGGATATGGTCGAAGCAAGCAGGCAGCTCGTGGGGACCGTCGAATACCAGGTGCGTTTGCGTGTTCCTCGTTGCCCCGCACCTGGGGTCTTGCACCCAATGCGGGAAGAGGATAGTCTTTTTTGGACGTACCACTGACTTTTCTTTTTTCACTCAGCCACGGCCCACATTCGGGGTGACAGTCGCGGGCGACACAGGCCGGCACAGCTGCCGCCATCACTAGGGGTTCCTAGTAACCGGCTTGTCAAAAAGCACTTGAGAAACCGGGTTCCTCAATAGAATTATCCCTTTAGGCACCAGTTTAACTTTTCAAGAATGAAGTGGAAAAAATCAGTCCCGGCGGAAGAGAAATCTCAGGGTTAACCTAACATACCCGGGAGTCTCAGACATTTTCGCTCTCAAACACTGCTTGCCCGTGGCATTTGAGCAAAACCAAGTATCACATTTTGTTTGTATTCACGTTCACCTCAGACTACCCAATTTACAGCTCGTGCCCCGCAGTATTTACCCTCGACCCTGGCCATAAATCTCCTCCCGCGTCGAAAAGGCTAAAAAAATGTCGTACCCGTGACCCTTGACCTTATTCGTCAGAATTCAATGGTACATACATGGAAAGACAGAAAGCCCTCAATCACAGCTATCTACCCATATAGGAACCACACTTTTACGTTATGAATTCATGAGATTATCGAATTTATTTCCTGGCCGAGTCTGTTGCGAGAATGCGCTTTGACCGGTTCTAGGTGCTTCCGCAGTCCTCCACCCCCACCCGCCCCCGGCGCGTGCACCGTTATGCACCCTAGCATAATGAGTGTTCCCCACCCGCCCTTTACGCCCCTTTCCGCCCAGCGCCGCCGTCGTGTCCCGCAAACGCGTCGCCGTCGCTGACGTGACGTGTTTGTTTGCGTGTGTGGCGCCCTTGATCGCCGGCGTCGGCCGCCTGTCTTCTCCACCCACCACTACGTCGTTCCCGTCGTGCAGGCTCCCACGTACACTTCCTACACTACAGCTCCGCCTACGCTCGCACTACACTAATCTCGCTATCCCTCGCTCCCGTTGCCCCTCGTGACATGCGTCACTCTTCCGCAAGAACATTTAGGGCGCTCGCCCACGCCCCTGCGCAACGCCGGCTGCTCCCGCATCCTTTGATTCCCTGTAGCGAGCACAAGGGCTCAAATAGCTTCATCTGACCTCGGAGGTACGTCATAGTCCCTCACAGATGATCTGCGCCAGCTTCCTCCGCTCGCGCTCGCTCGCCCACAAAGCCGTGCACCCTCCGCAGCCGCGAATCCGCGTCTTGCCTGGCGTGTGTGGCTACGCTTGGTGCTAACACGCCACCCTACAACGACCTACGCCTCCTAGAAGCATTTACACAGTCTACATCAAACGCACTACACTACGCGCGGGACAACGGCGGTGGGGAATCATCGTGGTGCGTCGTAATCCCTCGCTGATGACCTGCGTGCACTCACCTGCAATTCAGCCCAGGTCCCTCCGCCGGCCGGTGCACGTAGATGCAATGCACGCTGACAGCGGCCTAACCCTAACAACTCAATCGCAAACTCGCCGTGTGCAATACACCACCCGGGCGCTGTCTACTGCAAATCAATCGCAAACTTCGCCGGCGCGCGCCGCTACGCTGCGCTCCAGTACGCTATCCGACCCTATGTACTCAAGACCCTATCTATGTCTACACCTACAACTCAATCAAAACACGGCTCTACATCCACGCGCACAAAGCCCACCGTACGCGCCTTGGACCTTCCCCAGCGTCCAACGCATCACGACCGCCCTGCAACGCGCCGGAACGCCCTCAAAGGCGTCTCACGCGCCGTACTTTCCCTCCAACGCGCCGTACCCACCCTGCACGCCTCACCCGCTGTGCCCACCCTGAAGTGCGCGCACAGTACCCGGCTTCCACCGCGCCGCACCCGCCGTACCCGCCTTCCTCGACCGCCCTGGCTTCCATTGGCCCTACCGCAGATCTGACGCTCACGAATGGCGACGTCGCACCCGTGGTTTTACTCGGCAGTGAGCCGTTTTTTTCGTATTCTTCCCAGGCACGAGCCCTCAAAAAAACATCGTTCAGAGCCGTCCTTGTTAACAGGCAGGCCCCGGGACCTCTCGAGGGAACAGGGTAATCCGGCATCCCTTTCCGCGGTTCCCATGCTTACCTTTGTACAGCGCCACGAGTTCAGCCTCAACGTGATCAATCAGTTCATGAACGAGGCAATGCTCCTTAGCAGCAGCATCGTAAGCCGTCATTGTATACTCCCGACGCAGCTTCTTATTCTTTCTAGCACTGGCACGGTTTCTTCCAACTGAATAACAGCTGGGCGGATGGTGCGGCATTTGTGTCGCAATGCCCCATTGCCGTGAACAACTCTTGTATACTTTCTCGACGGTAAGTTCAATCCTCTTGGCGGCCCCGGCTACATCTAACCACGGTTTCGTTTAGAACGATCAAGCTGGGACGTTCTGGTACCACAGCCTTCTAGGTAACTGTTTTCCTTGTCCGATTTTTAAACTCCTTCTGACATTTCTGAAGCGACACAATACTGTGACAGTTTGATTTTTTTCTTGTTGTAGATATGACACAATGCCGAAAGAGCCACCAGGTTTGAGGGGTCCGCTCGTGGTTTACGACCCGGACGACCCGCATCTCGATCTCTACGGTGCGTTCCCTTCTCTATTTTCTACTGGATCCAATCTGACTTCATACAGACGTTGATGATGGATGGTCTGTTTTCACCTCCACTCCAATTTGCTTGCCTTCTGACGTTCGCACAGAGACCACAGTCATGACCCTGGCTGATTGGTGAGTGACCCCCGTTCCAACAATAAGCATTCCATATAATGCCAGCCACAGGTGTAAGCGTAGATAGATAGGCCGACGTTGCTCGTGACGGATCACGGACCCGCCAGCACCCTCGGAGACGTTCCAGTGAGTCGCTCCGCCCGCCCGCGGCATCATAAATCACTGATCTTCGTGCGTAGACGCTCATCTCTACATCGATCAACGCGCTCGGCATGTCTAATCCACGATATTTATTCATCAGCTAATTCTTTGCCCTAGCTGGCGGTGTACGATGCTTCATCTGAGTAAGGAATGCAGACTGAGTTAACCTTTGACAGGCAACTTCGCAGCTGGTCATCATCAACGTCACTTCAGGTTAGCGCAATACCGGTACGCAATCCAAAACACATGCGTTGTATTGCAACCTGCCCTTTTTTGAGGATGAGACTTGTTTCCATGTCCTGTGGTGAGTAAATTGAACCCCGCGGTCATCTGGATCTAAAATTCCTACCAGACCCCAACTTCGCCTTCACAATTGACGGGCACAATATGACGATAATCGAGGCCAGCGCCGAGTCGCTCACTGTCGACTCAATCCAGATCTGCGTATATATTCATCCTTGCTGCAAATCTATGTTTTCAGCCGCGGGCCAACGCTACTCACT
Source organism: Mycena epipterygia (assembly GCA_029281465.1). Lineage (NCBI taxonomy): Eukaryota > Fungi > Basidiomycota > Agaricomycetes > Agaricales > Mycenaceae > Mycena > Mycena epipterygia. The sequence continues at coordinate 56,454 of JARJCQ010000142.1, read as the reverse complement.
CATCCTGACCGCAGACCAGACTGTGGAGGACTACTGGATTCGCACTGCTGCCAACGGCGCTACTTTAGAATTTGATAATGAAATTTTGCGCTACGTCGGAGCAGACGATATCGACCCGTCGACCAATGCGACGACTGCTACTGCCGCGCTGGTTGAGACGGATCTGCACCCGCTCGGCGCCACCGCCGTGCCCGGGACTGCCGTTGCTGGGGGTGCGGACAATTTTTTTTTTTTGATGAGTGTCTTGCTCATTGCAAACAGCTGTAATAGGCCGCGGGCAGCGCGAAAACAGGAGGATTCAGATCCCAAACCTCAAGCGTTCTCGCTGGCGCTGCGCCGCTTGGCACCATTTGCCTAACACTCCGGTTCGAGCGCTTTTATTTCATTATTCACGGCCCATGTTCAGTATCTATCTGCGCCTGTACTGTGTTCCAGCGTATAATTAAGCTTTTGTGAAACGATTCGGTGCGTTAAATGACACGGGAAACCCCCTGCGACAACGAGCGCTGCGACATGCCGCACTTGCTGATTTAGACGACGGCGGCATTGACAAACAGAGTGAAAACAAATACGTGCTCATCGTTGGCGTTGTGGACGAATTTTTGATCGCTATGGCCACAGCGCTCACCCTCTTTTTGGAGCCCTGACAGACCTCTAAGACTTTATAGAAAACCGGTCTTTAAGGTAGAGTGTTGTTCAAAAAAAAAACAGCTGGACTCTAATGAGTGTGTTGTATATAGAAAATCAGCCAGTGGTGGAACCCAATATATGGATGTCAAACCGCACCATCTCTTTGCCCTCTGATTTGCGACGCGGTCCACTTTCAAAAATCCACCTTCGCGATACTCTCTCGGATTGAATTTCGTCCCTGAATATCGTTCCCTGTTTCTCAAACTTAAAATACTTATTCAATGTCATTCCCAGCGACGGGACCATACATGCTCTTTTCTCCCGTTGAAGCAGCGTGTCTAAAGCTCTACCAAATCATCCGTGACCACCATGACCGTTCCCTCGCCTAGCTCCTTCACAGCAGCACCGGTGGGGACGAGGTCGGGGTGGTAAATGCCCTGGGTAGCAGCAAGGCGAGCAAATCGCGATTCGGGATTGGCGAGCAGAGCAGCAGGTGCGTCGAACTCGGCGATGGTGCCGTTTTCCAGGACCAGGATCTGGGTGAATAATATACGTAAGTGATGCACAGTGAATGACTATCAGGGCACGTACCTTGTCGTAATTGACTATCGTCGCTGGGAAATAGATGGTGGTCACTCATAGATGTAGTATAACCTCCAGAAGACACATACATATGCGATGTGCGATAGCCAGGACGGTGAGGCCTTGCATCTGGGTATCGACTACATGGCAGATTTTTTCATTGGTGATGTGGTCCATACTGCGTTTGAAAATATTTTTAGGGTTTGCTCCGGATGAAAGAAAAACGAAGCGTACTCGCCTTGAGGTGGACTCATCGAGGACAATGATTTTCTTCTTGCCGAGCAAAGCCCGGGCGAGACAGAGCAGCTGCCGTTGCCCCTTGGAGAAACTTTCCTCGTCGACAACGAGATGATCAAGCTTGTCATCCTGTACGGCGTCTCGTCAGCCAGCGTCAAGATGGGCGACTCGGAGCAATTGAATACCAAGGCAGACACGGCGTCATACATCTCGACGAGTTTGAGTGTTTCCCAAATCTCAGAATCGGTGCGCTCATTCCTAACGTCGAGATTCTCGCGGATCGATCCATGCCACAGGAATGGGTCCTGAGTGACGATACTAGACAAGAAAGTTGAGCCTAAGCCCGTCAGCTTCCAGGATTATGGACACACCCCATAGATTCGCGAAGCTTGTTCAGGGGGATGGTCGCAATATCAACACCGTCAATGACGATTTTTCCGGTGACGAGATGCTGGTCAATGCCCCGAAATAGAGCAAGTACAGTTGATGATTTCCCAGAGCCGGTCCTGCAAACGGGTCTCAAATCAGCAAGCGTCGCTTATCCTCAATTCAGAGACGGGTATCTACCGGCCGCAGATACCAATTTTGAGCCCGCCTTGCAGATCAAAGGAGAGGTTTTTGAGCGCAAGCGGGAGGTCGGCGCTAGTCGACATATTAGATTATGCATGAGTGAGCTGGGGGTAACCATACCGATATTTCATCGAGAAATCTATGAAGGTTAAGCTCCCAACGGACGGCCAAGTCGAGAGGTCGTTCATCAGCATCTCATTTGAGACAGTCTTCTCCTCCGGGGGCAACTCCGCGAACTCTTGAATCCGGTCAATGGCCACACTACTATTCTCCACAACGGCGAGAGATTCAAGCACGTTATGCAAGATGGGTCCCAGGGACACTAGTCTGAGAGAAACTCAGTTAGAAATAAGTTGGATCAACGTGAATGGATTAGTTCAACCCACCTCGAGAGAGCGATGCCCAATAATGTCGCAGAGGTCGAATCTCTGAGCGATACAGTGAGGACTGCAACGCTGCAGGCAAGAATCGTTTGGAACCACAACAAGCACACACGTAGGAATAGCTGGCCTGTGACGCGGTGATGGAGGGCTCCTTGGGATTCGTTGACAAAAGCGGCGTTCTGCGCTCGGAAAAAGGCCTGTGCGCTATACGCCCTCACGGTGATAAGTCCAGAAACTGTGGTCCCGAATAGCGTGTACAGCTGATAGCCATGTCAGAAAAATCTCATGCACCTGATTCAAGGGGACAAACCGGAGATTTGGATCCGAGTTCGAGTCTGCGGAATTGCTGAAAATCGCATGAGCCCTTTCAGCTGAGTCCGAGAGAGGTACTGCACATAACATACCTTGCTGGTTGCGAGATAAAATCTCAAAAAGTATGCACCGCCGACAACCAGCACGGGAAGAACAAAAGCCAGCAATGGTGTCGCCATTGCAATGAATACGAAGGTGCCCGTCATACCCAAGATACTCGTGCAATAATTGATCGAAGCAAAAGGGAAATCTCGGTCAGCAGCATACATGTCTTGCGAGAATCTTGAACGTATATCAACATTAGGGCAGAGATATGGGGGGACAGAGCATACCGATTCAAGATATTCCCAACAGGAGTTATGGTGATCCAGGAAATCGGAGAGCGCATCACACCCGCAAGTTCCGCCTAGGTTCTCGGCGTTCAGCAGTAATTCGGAAAGAGAGATAAAACTGAACGAACGCCGTGAACGTGCGGTGCAGTAAAAGAGGAGAGGGTGTATGAAAAGTAAGTCATTGTCAGCGCCATAGACACGAGGCTGCCAATCGAGGGTCATTCAACATCAACAGCGGATAGCAAAACAGAGGACATACGTGCTCGCGACAATAACTCCATATCCGGCTACCCAGAGACCAAGATGATCGCCCGAGGATGCAAGCACTAATATGGTCAATAATAGCGCTCGCATGGAAAAACTACATACTAGACAAGTAGACCATTGCGAAAATCTGGGTCCCGCTCCAAATTACGATGAGCAATAAAAGTCCGCAAGCCCGAAAGACGCCCGTGCATTTCATGTAGAATGCGTAAGCACTCCGTCGGGAAGCCTGCTCTCTAGTCCAATTCAACTCTTCATCCTTCTCCTCGTCCACGACCGTGGGTGCCGTCGCAGCTTCCTTGGCCACTACCTGGCCGTTTTTGGCGGCGAGCTCTCCTGCGGAAGTCAACGCGAACGTCGCCCCGGCGTCGCGCACTTGCTCAAAGGAGCCAAAATGTGTGATCTTCCCTACGTCCATGACGATCACCTTGTCGGCGCTGGGGAGATGGTGGACTGCGTGCGTAACGAGCACCGTGGTCTGGGCACGCCCGTAAGGTGGGAACATGCGCGCGATCGTGGCTACTGACCTTTCCCTGAAGCATTCCCTCCGAACCGAACAACGATTCAAATACTTGTGACGAGGTGAGCGTCTCGCATCGAGTACGATGTACCTGATATTCTTACCGTGTGTCTCGGTCTCGCCATCCAGAGCGCTGAACACGTCGTCCAATAGAACAAGATCTGCTCGTGCATAAACAGCTCGTGCAATTGCCTGCGAAGAATGAGTGCCGTCGAGTGGCCGCATCAACTTCAACTGGACCCACCAATCTTTGGCGTTGTCCGCCCGAAAGCGTGGTTCCTGGATAAAGTTATTGAATCAACGTCCGAAGTGTTATGTCCGTACCTTTGTCTCCTAGCTTCGTCATATCTCGGCGAGGCAGCGCCTCGATGTCTTGACGGAGGCCACAAGCGTGGATCACCTGGTCGTAGAGAGCTTCGTTGTATGGGTTATCAAGGAGAATATCTACCGGGATTGTTGAGCAGATCTAAGGTAAGGAAAACACGGAGTGACTCAACTGGCTCGCAGAGTCCCCGGGTAGATAAAAGGTGTTTGGCTGGCAAGCGCGATCTTGCGTACAACTAAGACGGGAGCGACAGCAGACAGTGTAATACCAGCATACCTTGCGTGCCTTGACCGTCAGTGTCCCTGCCAGCAACGTTGTCTCCCCGAGTATGGACATGAGCAGACTGGATTTACCCTACGCAGTATCAGCGTGGTCGACAGACTCAAAAGAAAATCGTGTGTTTGAGCTTACGCTGGCGACCGATCCGACGACCACATGCAGCGCGCCGGGCGCGAGTGCGAGTGTGATGTCTTGCAGGACGTGCATCTTGTCGTCCCACGTAAACGTGCATCCTCGTAAGGATACCTCCACGCTGGATCTATTCGCGCCGTCGTCAGTGACATCGACCAGGGTGCCGCTGTCCAACGCGCAGTCGCGCTCGGTCTCGGCTTTCTCGGGCAGCTGCAGAAAGCCCTGGATGCGCACGAGGGAGGCGTAGGCGGCGAACAGCTGCGGCATGTACTGTAGATGGCAGGAACCATCAATTACTCGGCTTCACGGTGGTAGAATCAACAGCGAAACGCACCTGGCCGATCATGCTTAGTGGGCCTAAGAACCCAAATATGGGCCAAACGCGCGTAATCATAACTAGCGGACGCACCACTGAGTAGATTGACGATAGTGAACAGTCTTTAGGCGGGTAAGGCAACACGAGAGATTTAAAGTGCACCTTCACTCACGTGAAAATTTGGCTGACGTCCAGTGGCGCAAGGTCACCCCACCCGCGCGCGAGCATAAACGCGTACGCCGCGAGGGTGACAAAGAACGACGCAGTGCCCCCGATGCTGGCAATTGTGCGCGACAGGGACATGAGGAGGTACAGGAAGCGCCCGAACGCCTCCGTCTCGAGCTTGCGCAGCGCATTTATTTTGCCCTGCAGTGCGGCCTCGTAGGCGCCCAGCTTGATTGGGAGGAGCTGGCCAAGGACGGACGTCTAGGATGCGATCAGTGAGTCTCCGCTGAAGAAACGATACCAACTTGCAAGAAGTCTGATTCGGGCGTCGGTCGCCGTGAGCCACGCGTTTTGGGCGGCGCCGACGAAGCGGCTGATCTTGCCTACCAACAGGATAAGTGGGGTCGATATTAGCAGGACAGTGAGAAACATACTTGTGGTGCTAATCAGGGCAACGATAACGAGGAGCGGTGCAAACATGACATAGCCGGCCTTAAACCACAGCATGGTGCAGGCGATGAGAATAGTCACCACGTTTGCCCAGAAATCTTGCAGCAGCTGGAAGCCCGAGGTGATCTTCTCGATGTCCACCGACATGTACGTCGTTGCGGCGCCCTAAATCAAACATAAGTTCGGCCAGCTGCTGCCACTCGAAAGCGAAAGTGGATACGGACCTGCCCAAGCTCTCGCGCCGCCCTGTACCTCAGGCGCAGCGTTTTCGCGTACAGCGAGCCGGTGAGGGCCGAGCGGTAAAGGACGATGAAGGCGTTGACCTTTCGGCGGTTAAAAGGTGCTGCATTGAGACAACATATCGTGCTCACCTTTTCGTAGTAGACGTAGGTCGCTATCGCCAACGAGACTAGGCATCAACATCAGGCCCAGAGCCAAGATCATAAGAGGTGGGACACAGATACCATAAACGACGAAGTACGCCACGACTAGCGTGGCCCCGCGTTCCTTGGGGATGGACTTCTCCGACACGTACAAGATCATTTGCTCGACGAGAGTGACTTGTGCTTCAGAAGAATACAGGTTAGCATAGACGTCCTCCGCACGAACTTTGAGAAACCCACCAAACGTTCCAGCGAGGACCACCAGGCGCGGAAGGACGGGACTGAAGAAGTGCCCACGGAACGCCCGGAATGTGCTCTATAGCTGGGTGAGAGACCGCAAGATACGAGGCTCGTTAGTCTCACCTTGACAAGGTATCGGTCGCTATTTTTGTCCTCGACCGCGAGTGCAGTAAGAAGCTTCTCCGTCGCAGGGTCTGACCTGAGGTAAAGCGGAATCTCACATAGGTCGGAAAGGGTGATGCGGCGGCGCGATCCGGTGAAGAGAAGCGGAATGAAGTGGGGGAAGAAAGGTTTGACGAGGACGGAGAGCGTTGATTCGTATGCGGGGGGCTGGAATACGTCAGACGCGCGCACCAAAAGGCGATAAGGATGCGTACGGGATCCATTGGTATCAGCAGGCTGCGCTTGCTCTTGCTCTCGAGGAAAAGGAGCGCGACAAGGGACACAGCTGCCGCACCGGTGGCGTACAGATACACCTGGGGAGCCTGGATCTTCTGAGGGCCCAGAAGCGTATACCCGTAGAACGCGGTTCCATATATAGTGTAAAGGGAAGTGACAGTGCTGGGCCCGATCGAATGATAATGCTCGGATACTGAGACCACAGCAAAGGCGATCTGTAACAGCCTGAGCTTCATAGTTGTGCATGAAACTTATATACGACTTACCGCTGTCGCAGCTCCTGCGCTCAACAAAATCCACTCAGACCTATCGTGAGCAAGCATAGCGATGGCTCCAGCTATATAGACGACCCCAAAGAAGATTTTGAGAGCCACAAGGATGTCCGCTTGTCTCGGAAGGTATTTTGGGGCATTCCAATTGACCACAATCCGCGATAAGAGTGCGGTGAGCGCTACAAGGAAAATGCCAGTAAACAGTTTTGACTGCTGCAGGAATCCAGGCCCATCGGCTACTGCTGTCGACGCGATTGCATGTGCTGAGTATGGTGACGTGTAGTAACCCGTCTGTTCATTGGAGGAATAGACTGGTGGCCACGAAGCTTGAAAATAAAATTGCATGGCTAAGGAAGAGTGATGCTCAAAGGACCAGATCGTAAGGAGTCCTAGTGAAAGTGGAGGTCAGGGAGAAAGCTAGAGTCGACGCGAGAGCAGATCAGCAGATTGGTTTCCACGACGGGCAGTTTTGGCCGCTCGGTCCGCGTCTGAGGAAATTCTGCTGCAACGGTGTAGCCCGGGTGAGCGAGTGAGGCCGAACGGGGTTGGAGGAATGTTAAGCTCGTTCTCATTCGTTACAGCCGGGTTGAAAAGTTTAGAGGAGTTTCGTAAAACCTTGATGCTCCATTTTTGCTTACCTCTGTTTGACGCTGCGTCGCCGTCTTGCTGTCGTCATCAACGTCATCAATCATGCTCGCCTTCAATTCATTCGCGCTCGACGACGATGGTCTACAGCCATTGGTCTGAATCTCGAATGGGAGAGTCACGGCGGGGGCGACGGGGGAGGGCAGCCAGGCGTAGTTGTCCTCGGCTGTATACGGAGGAGGGAGTTCAACGGCAGGGAGAGAAGTTAGGACTGTCCATCCTGTTCCCGGGCGTGCTCCCGATAGTACGAAGAGGTAAGTAGAGTTAGTTGATTGCATGGGTTGTGTTCATGAGGGGATGCGAGGTGAGGTGGTCTAAATAAATGCATAGCAGCTCCATAGTACAGACGATGTCCGTTGATACAGCTGATGTCCGTTGGTGGAGCGGCCGCTCCACGGCCCCGACGCAGCATCAAACAGAGGTAAGCTAAAATGGAGCAGCACGGATTTACGAAACCCCTCTAAACGTTTCAAACTAGCTGTATATGGGGTAAGGCTCCAATCGTTTCCGTTTTAAAACGGTTTTAAACCATTTTTATTTTCGTTTTGTTTGAAGAGCGGTGCAAACGGTTTATAAACTGTTTTCAAATAGTTTAAAGGGTTACATGTTATGCTTCAGGAATGGCACATTAAAGTCCTTGCTGAACGTTGTATTTATGGATGATGTGGGCAATGTGGAACTTGAAACCGTACTGGGGGAGCTAGAACAAATTTTAGATGAACACATATGGGCGTTGAGCCTTAGTGGAGTCTGTTGATATGGTGGAAGTCAGTACAGGAAATGGTGTGGAGACTCAGGTCAATTCTTTCCTGCATAGGAATTTGAACATCAACATGGTTTCCCGATCGTCTCAACGATGGCTCGGCTCGTCCTGGCCATTTCTGGGAGCAGCGCCTCTGCCGAGCGTCTATTCTTAGAATCACATCATATCTGCCATGGAGCGCGAGAATCATTGAAAGCGGAGATTATACTGGAGGCGATGCTTACCAAAGTGTGGATAACGAACGGGTTCTTCAAACGTGCATCCCTGGAGTGCGACAGTGGCCACTAATTAATTACTTCACTCATGTTTTGATGGCCTGCAAAAAAATTCCATTTAAAACGGTTTTAAACAGTTTTAAACAGTTTAAATACCATTTTCGTTTGATTTGCCCAGATCTTCAAACGAAAACTAAATGGTTGGAGCCTTAATATGGGGCAGTCGCTGGCTGCGCACGCGGAGAAACCGCGATCTACGCGGTCTTAATGACCAGAGGCAGAAGTTTTTTTGATGAAGTTTGACACGGACCATCCGATCGAGAGGATAGGGTTATGCTATGCCCGCGGGTACCGGGAGGCCAACCGCATACGGGTCGGGTCCAAACGAGGATTAGTATTGCAAGCATTGGTCCCGCTCGGGATCACCGGGGTCAGGAAATATTCCGGACGTGTGCACTACTGTACTACAGGTACTATTATGTACACCATCATTCCCGATGAATCCAGAGTACATCTAACTATTACTAACCAGAGTAACAGAGTAATAGAGTGTATTAGGGGATAAATGCCACTTTCCTCGGTTAATATGAACGCGATTTCAAAAGATGATCTACTCCACGGACAACCCCAGATGACCTGCTCAGTCCAAGAACCTCTCCCAAAGCAATCCCAAAGCTCCACTGCATAATTGAACTCATGCACCAATATTCCTGGTCTTTGTCTCGCGTTTTCCTGACGAATTAGGGCTACGAGAGAGGATGGATGTACCGAATGAAGTCCTTGGGATATGCCAAAAATAGACAAGTGTGGGGCCGATTCTCAAAAAATCTCACTCACATTTCGTTCAAAAAAAACACCGTTTAAAACCGAAACTAATACACTCTAATGAACCGAGTCGGGGGAGAAGCAGCAGTGGGCTGGAGTCATCGGGATACCAGAGTAGATTATTGTTCAGTAAAGAAACGTGTAATTGGAGCATCACATCGGCCTTTTAACAGTTTACTCGCCGAAGCGCTTGTACAACCCGAAGAGCCAACAAGACGACAAGACGACAAGCCATGTCCAAAATCCAAAAAAACGTTTTTTGAGACCCTGACCGTTAGCTTCTGGGTATCATTTCCGAGCTTTTATTTTTTCACACAAGTGAGACAAGTAGGACAAGCCTATAAGCATTTGTCATTTTATTGATTCAGAAGGCAGATAGCCAGAAGGGCGACATCGTCCCTTTCCTTCCGTCCCCAGAATGTACCATCTCTATTACATAATCTCTTCCTGGGGGGGGCGGTCCAGGAAATTCGAATTCAGAAAGTTTTTTTTTTTTTTGATAGGAATCCTTTGGAAATCACTTTCTGATCAATACACGACCCCTATATCAATCGCCGTCGGCCCGCTAGTCCCACCATCGTCCGCCGCCGAAAAACGATTTCAATAGTCGATGAAATGTTATATGGCAGTGTACCGGCCCGTTGATGAATGCCCGAGCACGTGAATATTCCAACAGATTATTCAACGCAAGTAACGAGTCCAGTGCACGGTGGTCAAGGTAAGCCGAAAAATATTCCCATTCTCAATTGATATGAAGTTCTCAAGCAGACCGGGGTGCACTGTAATAACGTATCGCTCGTGGCATCCGCGTTTCTATAGATTGATGATAAAAATTTACATTCCGGTTTCAGATGTATTTGTTTCAAACCGACTATTCATTCGTCTCTGCAATATGCACGTCACTCAGCATCGGCGACAGGCTCGTAGAGAGCTCACCAATTCAATCCATGTCGTCACTCAATGGCCCAGAGACCCGACTGCATCTCTTGCGGCTCAAGTGACGACTGCGGACAGACTCCCATGCATGAGTTCAGTGTTTCCCCTTCTCAATTGGATGGTCCGGGATAAGCTGTTAGAGATCCCGCAGCAGCGGCAGGACACATCCACGGGCACAGGATCGGTTCATAATCTCCCGCCAGTTTGATTGAAATCTCCGAGAGCAGGGCCGATAGTTTCGGCCCTGCTAATAAGTGCATTTCCTTGCGGATATTGCGTCCCGTTCTCATATATGAGGGGCTGATTTCAATACGGATAATGCACTCACAGAATGTTGAACAAGTTCATCTCGAGCGCTCTCCTCTTCCTTGTCCTCGTCCAAGGAGCTATGGCCAGCCCAAAGCCAATTGCCTGTGAGTGTCGTGCATCTTGTGTCGCATTTAAGATGACTGATAGAACTTTGGGCGGTAGGTGGTGGACCCACTGTATGTGTTTGTGCGCCGTACAGTGACCATTGATCTAATACCTGTCATAGGAGCCCGCATGCCCGCCGCCGTGTGTATGTCTTTGTTGCTATCGTACGGTTTATGAGTCGACTTCTGATCCTCCCATGACAGGTACCCGCATGTATGATCCTGGATCGTGATTTTACATTTTTGGGTTATTCATCCTCACTTCAACAGGCACAGACGCTGAGTTTTGCTGCGGGTCACTCGCTACTAGGCGAGTCTTTACATTGCATTACCAAAAAATATTGTGAATTGACGTGGGCGAAAGTCACTGCGTTGCCTTGGGAGGATTCTGTCCCAAAATCGGCTAGGCGCGCCGACGAATGATTCAGCCAGAGCCTAGAGAAACAAGCGAAATGTGGTATTACAGAAATCGTCTATATGCGTGTAGCCACCACGATTGTCCGTAATCGTAAATCCCGTTATGATTCATGTTAGGCACGTTAGATTGCCCCCGGCGTAAGAACATGACTATATCGGGCTGCAGCAGCCATGACTTGGACTTGACGCAAGCCTATACGTCCAATGGACTTGTTGCAGCTCTTGTCATCGCAGTAGTGTAAATCATCTGTTTCATCATTTCGGCCGCAAATTCCTTCGACCATAATCACATGAGTTACGGCACTGCCGTCAGATTCATTAAACGTTATGAACTGCGTGGAGGGGAGTTCCGGAGGATTCGGCCTTTAGTACTCCGAATCAGATGTGAATGGAAATTGAACGCGGGTCGCTGGCTTGCAGACCGTTAAGTTGCCTTGGACGTGGCTGGTGTATAGGGCATCGGCTTGAGCCGAATGGCTTGGACAGCATTTTTTTCACTCAAGTGGCTTGTAAGTTGTTCCCGCCATTGAAGTTGTGATGAATATACGGGAATTACCTTCCTTCGAACAAAAGAGAGTATTTTCATCTTTGCCGGTGAACTCGGTGAATGACGGAACTGAGCATCCAATCATAATTTGCACTTGGGTAATGTAATATGGCTTGTGATGCAGTGGGTGTGGCGTAGGGAGATACGGGACCACCGGGCGTAAGAATATATGGCGGAATTTGTAAGAACATTCGTCAGAAATGAGATGAGCGAAGTTGAACTTCAATCAATTCGACCGTCACGCGTCACGCACCCCTTGGTCGAGCCTTAAATCCGTCACGGAGCACCCCAAATTGCCAAAATTTCCGTCTGCGACGGGAAAAAGTCAAATTTTCGTTCCGGTGGGTTTTTTGGTTGGTCACGCAAATTTTTGACGATGGTCGAATGGTCGAATTGGTATTTTGGGTCACGCGCACACCCTAGGTCGATTTGATTGAAATTATACAGTATTGTTCAACAGCGGCTGCGATCCGTAACGGTGACGGGGATAGCCGGGATGTTTCCCCACGACTTTGACTTCAGGTGATCGGCCGTTCGGCACTCAGAAAGAAATTTGACACTCCGCCGCTTGAGCATACAGGAACAAGTCCGGAGTGGAATCGAGGGCAAGTAATTATTAGAGTCCATTTATTCAGTGGCAAGTATTGTGAATGAATAAAGTCGTTTGAATTAGCAAGAGAGCTACGAAATAAATACACAGGAACTAATGGTGCATGGGACCTGCTGACTCGTTTGTAAGACTCAAGGAGTGCAAGATTGCTGTAGAGGTGGTTAACTAGAAGCCCACGCGAGAAAGCAGCAAACGGACCCACATAGCGCCGTCTGAGGGAATTGCGGCAGGAACTGCTATATCGAGTATATAGATCAACGTTAAAGTTTGTTTGAGCTGCAAGAAAGAAAAAAAAGAGGATGATCGTATTTGACTGCTCGGGCGCGGGTGTGTGGAGTCGAACCCTGTGCCGCGAGCTATGCGTTAATTTGGACCCAGATGCGCGGTGTGCTGTGCACCATGCGCTCAATGCCTGAATCACACCAGCGTACATTCGGGACGGGAGCGAACGCCTCGCATTTATTTCAACGTGTCCGGACTTGTTAGTCTGCCTTAGATTTTGAGTAAGATGACATCACAGTAACTTGAAAGACCTACGGACAAAGGGGATACTCTACACAGGGAAAATGCTCAGAACCCCGAGATGAGGATCAAAAGAACACGACATGTTTAATCCTGGTACTGCACGCAACCAGCCAATAGCCTCGGCAAGAAATGGAACAGCACAAAACAGCAAAACAGGACGAATTGTGTTGTCGCGCTGCGGTACAGGACAGGCTCCATGCTTTGAGGAGTCCATTCAACTCAAGTTGACGGCAGGGGAGGTAAGCTAGCAATTGCATACCTGGCGCACAGGTAGACGATCTAAAATCCGAGAGTTTCAGCCTTCCGGGAGGTACACCGCAAGGATACAAGGAGTAGCATCTCCGCGTCCCATCAGAATAGCGACCCGACAGCGAGCTTCGGGCAAAAGATAAGGAACACAAGGGCAAGGAGCGGAAGCAAGCGAAACATGACGACAGCATACACGCTCGAGTTCCTGCACGCGTTTAGCGAATAACCGACGTCATCAGCGGAGAAGAGGGCCAACATTCAGCACGTTATTTATGTAACAGCGGAGGAGGGTGCGAATTCGAAGTGTGCCCACCCAGCGAAACCCAGCCCCCGTGTCGATTGGAGGTTTAGTGTTCAGACATACAGTGTGGAGGGGATTGCTGGCACCAAAATCCGATTTGACGACAATCCACCTGAGCGAAATTTAAAGTGAGCTTCGACGACGTGGTTCACGAACATTTGCAACATAGAATTGCCATTACCTGCGGGAGATGCGAGACAGGAGATTATCATCGTGGCGGTAGCGAGGTGGGCGTCTAATCATGACGTCATTTGATCGATGGGCGCTTAGTTGCTCGTCTCTCCCGCCACCATCTCGCTCTCTGCCAACTCTCTGCTGCCCTATTTTCTGACGCTCCGAGAACTCGTCCATGGGCACCTCTACTTCCTGCCCGTTGCTCTGCGCCTCGCGCTCGCCCACGCAGCGAAGAGCACGCCGGCCTCAAAGCAGCGGTGGCGCTTAGTCTCTATAAGACAGACGGCATAGCGGATCCAGCCTGTTTACGCCTTCCAGGTACGTTTCACTCCATTAACCCTTCTTTCAGTTAGTTAATGTATCTTCTAGTACGGGAATGGAAAGAACGAATCCCCCGCAATGCGCACTCCAAGGGACACATGCAGCGGAGGCGCGTATTCTATCCAGTCATGTCTCCTCCGGCACTGTGCTGCTTACATCATCGTTTTTCAGCTCAAGGCACCAGGGCGTTGATCTCACCGGGTACGGGTTAACGCCGCATCTGATCTGCGAAGGCGCCACTGATCATGATACGCACCCACCATGCGAGCCTCGGCCCTCCGACCTCTGCATGCCGTCCGTTCGCTTGTCGATGGCGACGCATGCCGTCCGCCCGACGAAGCGGTTTTCGTTACGAGGTATGCATATGCATGCGCGTCCCCCTACCACTGATGACGCTGACGCTATGTGTTTGCTCCTCAGACACACATCCTCCACTTCCTATCCGCGTCTGCCCTGGTAGCCGTCGTATCCCGGTAGCGGTCCCCACTCAGTGCCACACTCGTCGCCTCACCCCGCCTCGCCTCGCCCTCGCCCTGTAAAAGGAAATCGGAGTAATCTCGCTTACTCGACGATTCGCCTTGTGTAAAGGAGGTGTAAGCTCGAGCAGGAGAATGGACTTGATTTGGAGCGGGCCGTGGTGACGAGTTGCTCCAGGAGGTGTCAGTGGCTCGCGGTGTGTCTACCTTCCGCTCCGAGTTAGTCTCTTATAAACAGACACTATAACATTTCCAACTCGTACCTCGTTTGTTATAGCTCCGAGTCGTATTCCCTTTGCCGAGTTCCTGTAAACTTCTCCTCCTTCCGCTAGGTCCGAACGCTTACTTGCGTGTTGCTCATTCCTGCACCTCATCTGCAACAATCGCGATCTAAATTTCTGCGCCATTCCATTTTCGTACGGTTATCCGTCTCCTCCAATTGTAAGCTGTTCCGCTCGTCTCCTTCTCACCTCTACTCCCGTAAGCTAACAATCGTTTTAGGGTCTTCATACGGTGCGCGCGGTGAGTCGTATTGGTCGAAGGCGAGACAGCACTTGACCGAGGTTGGGTTTTCTGTACCAGTCATAAACGATCTTCATGTTCAGAGTCTTGGCTCGAGAACCGCGACCTCAAAGGTGACAAAAATGTATGTTCTGGGCCCCCGCTCATCAGGACCTGAAATGGTGATGCTGTTCACGATGATAAGTAATCATAGTCCTCAAAGGATTCTACCCCTTTCTGCGCAGATCACTGGTTATCACGACTCGGCGAAGAAAAAGAGATTCTGAAACTCCAGCATTGAATGAATACTGGTACAGGTAGTGACACGCGACAGGAATGGTAGAAATTCATGCGCACGCTATCCGAGGATCTTGCGCCAAACCAACTTGAGGAACCCAATTGTGGAATATGTATCGTGGACCTTGGACTTGCCATGGAGCTGTGCCTCCACGTTCTCCCACACCTCGTCGAGGACTGGCCTGTCTTTGGCACCACCCAGGTTCATCTATACAGAGTTCAGCAAGAGTGCTGGAAGGCGACGTAGGCGAAGGCCAGTCCTACCGCGCTCGGGACAATCGCCCAACTCTCAAGGACCGTGCCATCCTCCTTCAACACCAACAGTGCCGGTTGTGCCATGCCGTGATCGTAGCCGCTCCTCTCGCTGATGGCGACGTGGATGAGGCCCCGCGCATCGAGCTCTTTGGCCAGCCGGTTCTCCGGGTCGACGATCGCCTTGCCGTCGTACTTGGTCGCCGCGCGCGTGTCGTCGAGGTATTTCTCAACCTCGGCCGTGATGATCACTGGCGTGCCTCCAGCCGCGATGATGGCGGGTGAAAGGGTTGCCAGCTTGCTGAGCCAGGCCCTGCAGAAGGGACACCAGTGGCCACGGTAGACTGATGTCAAGATTATCTTTGGTGGACTTGTTTTTCCCGAAACGCGAGGGGACTTACAGACTGCAAAGACGAATTTGGATTGGGCCCGCAGGCTGTCGAATTCTTGGACAGGGTCGGAAGACTCTGCCATGGCTTTGGAGAGATTATGCAGTGAGGCGGAACAAGACCGAGTATGAGTGTATATGACAACTCTGCCGAGTCGATTTGTATTACCTCCACGGCTGGATGTAAGCAGCTACTTATAGTCGAGCGTCAGCCCGTAGAAGTCCGTGTGCGCTTATGCAAGCCCGTGGCGGCCGAAATTATCGCTGTAAGCAAGCTGTAAGCAAGATGATTGGATCACGACCTTTGATCTTGCCTACGCGAACAAATCCGGCAATGTCCGAAGTCGACCAAAATATTCCCAACGACTCTCAAAAATGTGCCATTAGTCGGGTTTATGATTATGATTAGCTGAAATCTGATTGATCAGATCAACGAGGAAAGCTCATACATGGAGCTTCTTGCAGCTGAGCAGTGAGGAAGAGCCTGACGCTGGTGCTCAGGAGGGTTCCGGGAATAATTACGAAGGTTACTTATGCATGTAGATCCTCTTTGTGAATGATTTGGTGCAGCGGCGGGACCAGCCCTTTTTGGAAATAACCCTTACAACTATTTCCGTAGTTTTTTTTTCGCTCACAACCAACTTTTGATCGAGTGCTAAGGATTACCTAGTTTGGGATTCCGATCAGTCATGTGCTGTGCTTGCCGTCGGCAATGCCGTTCACAGCTTACCTCAAAACTTGCCCTCAAAATATTCTGCTTGCCTGAAAAGCGGTCAGAACACCTGCAGAAGATGTTTGGTGTATGAAGCCTGGGCACAAAAACGTTTGGATTGTATAGTTGACTCCAAGTTCGCATTGTGGCCTCGGCTTGGTGCAGCTCGGCTACGCTCGGCTAACCCACAACATATCAAATGTGGATAATTCTAATCAGCAACCCCCGTACTTACTTTCGGTACAGGGGTTACCGCTATTCAACAACCCTCATGATCTTTCCTATTCAGCAACCCCCCGCCCGGATCAATGCTGCCACTGATGCTGCCGTTGTCATGAGCAGCATTGAGCACTCCCGCCCTTCTTAGCAAATGAAGCAGTTTTTGTCCAATCGGTCGATTCCGGAATCTCAAAATTTGCAAAAATAGTGCACTGTAGCCATGTTCGAGTCGAGAGGCTGTGAATTGAATGCTTCAGCTTATAAAGCTCCGATAAAACATATTGCAGGTGCAGAGTGGAGCGGAGTTTATCACAGAGTGTATCACGAAAGCCAAGGTGCTTGAAATGTCAACTTCAACTTGAAAGTGTTCCAAAGGCAGTCAAAATTTCTAGATGCCACTGGCAGTGCTACAGATTGATGAAATTTTGAGGCTGTCTCGTTGCAATCCCTGTACCGAAAGTACGGGGGTTGCTGATTAGAATTATCCATCAAATGTTGGTTGAGAGCAAAAAAAAAATGATGACTGTCAAGCTTTTCAGAAACAGCTGTAATATGACCCTTGATTTGGTTGCCATGTCGTCCTCCGATACACTCTCCAGCTTCTCGCAATTCAGTGTTGCGGTTAAGGGTTAAGGGTTAGTTAAGGGTAGGGCTTAATAACCCCTTAATATTAAGGCTTAGCGAACCCTCCAAACGTTCCGAAGGGTTAATTAACCCTTAGAAACCCACGTGATACCAAGCACGTGTTCTTCTGCACCTCGTTCTTGCTTGTTGTTGCAGAAACGCAAGGAGTGGGAGCGAAAGAGAGAGTCCTGAACCACAAGTTGGTAGTTCTTGAACCACAAGTTGGTAGTTCTGGCTATTTTTTTTCTCGCTCCCTCACTCTATTATTTGGCGGCATGAAACTGGTTGGACAGCTACGCCTAACACCTTCACACGGGTGGTTCTGTTGATGAAGCTCCTGTTTGCGGAGGTAGATGGATGGAGCATTGTCTCGTTCCGGAGACGATTTTGAAAGTCATGCCTACCTATGATACTACCTATGATACATACGGGTCAGTTCTGCTTTAGGAAATTTTGTAACTAAGCCTTAGTTAAGCCCACCCTTAATAACCCCTTAATAACATATTAAGGCTTAGGAAAAAATTCTACCGTTAATAACCCCTTAACACGCAACACTGTCTCGCATCGCCCTGTTTGTCAATGCAGGCCCCGTTCCTTTCGAATGCGAAATGACGGCTGACCTCCTTTGATTATTTACAGACGCCATCGTTCAATGACCATCTTTTAATGTTTTCAGTTACAAGTGGGTCAAATCTCTCTTAAGGATGCTGTTGTACACTCGATGGAATCGAGTGTCGGTAGCTCAATTCTGTGGTCCGAAATATGTGTCTTGTCCTGATGGTTCAGATAAGCTGTTGGTGTGCGTTCCCTCCACACCAAGTGTGGTAGTAGCGCAATTCGCTCGTATCACGGAATGCAGCTGAACATGAGATACATGAAATTGGGGGTATTATGCCGATTCCCGAAGGTATCGGGCTTGAACGTGTGGCGTAGATGGTTGCCCTCGCATGTTGCCCAGTCAAACGACGTGAGACAGATCCTCGAACATATGAAGCTTCATTTGCGTAGTAGAAAAATATACAGTAGTTAACCGGGAAGCGAAACGCAATGTGGAAGCGAAACACCGCGCTGTTGACCACCTTAAAGAGCTCGGATGGAGCCCAATTTCGGTCAGGTTACTCTCCTGGCTACGAAAGCTCGGCGTACAACAGGAATTGGCCAAAAACCTCATGCTGCACCGACACAGCACACTTTTGTTTGGCCCTCTATTTTGACTGGTTTTCCAGCACAATGTTTCCGAGATGTGGAAGGCCAGAAAGTCTGTGAACAATGTCAGAATGGTATCTGGGGTGTTTAAGACTAGTTATATGACAGCTGTGAAGGTTCAAATCTTGAGAGTAATGTGTGCCGAGTGATTATGGCGTGTTTCGCTTCCCAAAATAGATGCTCCAGAAAGACTTGGCCCGTTCGCCATGGGTATCACACCAAATCTCATGGAATTTTGTGTGGGCATGTAGCGCACATACCTGGCTGTATTTCTACCACAAGATCTGCACCAATCTAGCTGCTCATTCTGCTGTAGTTTACGAAATGCCTTAAATGTTTCGCTTCCCGGTCAAATACTGTATACATCCAGAGGCCGTAAATTTTCTGTATCATGTCCAACGATCCATGTTTCCTGTTCGGAATCGCCTTCGAGAGCATTGATCAGCAACAGTAAATGCCTCATAGCAGATGAATACATACAGGTGCTTAGCCGGGGCAGCCAGGTCCGGCGAGTCCGCACCCGTTCTTGTTGCAGAGGCAGCGCTCCTCGATGGATGTAAGGCCGCGCGAGCTGCGGACGGGGATGGTGGTCGCAGTGACGACCACCGCGGCGAGAGAGAGAGAGAGCAAGAGTTTGGTGAATTGCATCGCACTGGCAAAGGATTGGGTGGCTCTGAGAGCAAACCCGAGCTGTTATATATGCTATCACGGCCCGAACGCGGGAAGGGTTGAATGAATGACCATGACTGCGATCTGTTGCCACCTTTCAAGATGAGGACTTGGTTTCAAAAATTTAATTGATTTAGTCATCAGAAGCCAGATCTCTGACCCGCAATTGAACAACGAAGGTGAATTCCCGCACCCTCACGTTTACTGCGTTCAGCGGGCAGATGGTGGAGCCCGCTATCGTGGATATCGGTGGACCCGTGCCGAATTGGAAGATACACAGACCATAAAGGTCTGCAGAGGTCGAATGAGAACTGCCGACGCACAGTTGTACTCAGAAAATAGAGATACAAATCGTAATCAAAGGACCCGCCTGTGAACCATACACACCTTGGTCCCGACAGAAGTTCGAAGTGCCATTCCTGTTCAATTTAGTTGCGGGAAGAGTCCAAATAAGCGGAAGAGGATCAAAAGATGTGAACCCGTACTCAGCGTTTCTTTAAGTACTTGCCGAGCATGGCGAATAGGTCTGGCTCAATTTCTGTGACAAAGATCCCCGCCAGAATGTCGGAATGCCGCCAATGAATGCATTGCGACTGCGGAGCCTTAATTAATATCAGCGGGGGTCCAACCGATGAAGAAACTTGAATAAGAAATTCTGTACCCTCTGGTTGTGATCTTGCCTGAATAGGGATACCCAACACGAGGCGACAAAAGACTGTGGAGCAAGTATAAGAAGTCACTGCGTTTGCTGCTAAATATAGGCTGGGGTAGATATATTCTGATATCTGGGATATCCTAGATTCAGATTCCTAGCTATATGCGGTTCACTTGGGTACAATGTACGAGCCATATATGTATAGTGTGGACTTAGTCAGGGTGCGAGATCGCCGCGTCCAGATTGGCATAGAAAATGAGCAGCTTTGAATGGTTTTCCTAACCTTCTGAGACTTTCTACCGAGCCACCCGACGCGTTTTTGGCGATACACTGTGAAAAGGGAACGAGCGTCCGAGATAATGGGACGGTGTGAGTACGTACGCAGACGGAAAGCGGGAGATCTGAAAGTCTTTCTAGACAGAAAGCAGAATGCGTTGGTGGCGTTGTCGAGTCATTTAAAATGTTTAGGTAAAAACAAGATAAGGCCATTAAAAACCTTCTTGTAACAAAAGCACAATAATCTTCATGCTCTACAACGCCGGACGGACCGGGCCGGACGGGCCGGCCGGATCGGATCATCGGCCGAATCGGATATCAGTTCCGACCTACACTAAATATAAACAGAACGATCAAAGCGGGGATTCGCATCAGTAATCGTACACGAATGAATAATCAGCTTAGTAAAAAAAGCTGAATAATGCTTATAGTTCTGCAGCAGGGACGCTGAATAAAGATGACTGATGAAATTAGTCAGGATTAATCAGGATTATTCATAACAGAAGAAAGAGAAAGGAAATAAATTCACACGGAACTAGTATATAAGGACTGGAACTCTGTACTACTATACCTACTACTACCCACTCACCTGTACTTAGAGAGATATTAATTTCAGATTATATTTTCTACGCATACTTCAGTTTCTAAGTCTTATTAAAGACATCCACAGAATAACTGGGACCTTGAACCGAGCTCCGGAAGCCGTACAGATCTCAGCTGAATTGACCACTGAACAGTTACCGCTAGTTCGTTAGACAAGCCCCGCCTATAAATTCTATACGCGCGCTGCGGTTGTTAACGAGTTTACCAGAAGTTTACTGAATTGCCGACTACCGATACACCGAAAGAACTGTACTAAGGAAGTACTAATTCTTAACAAATTTATACACACCATCCAAATCGAACTAACGTGGGATTACTCGAATAAAGTCATTTCCAGTATCTTACGTAGGAAACATATTTTCCACTTGACAGCGTTACAGAAGGTGCCATTGGATAGGAGTTTTGGATCAGGGGCAGCGATCGGCTGTCTTATTCCCAACAGATTGGTCCGTGAGGTGGAACTGTGACTCGCAACGTCGGAGCGACATCCTTGGCTCGATATCCATTTTGGCATTTCACTGGTTGAACATTTCAAGTTTTGCACTGAAAATTTTGGTGAAAAATGTTTTGGATTTTACAGCAATTTTTCGCCACAAAAGTAGGTGAAAAACTTGAAACATTTTGGTGACTTTTTTGAACCTTGTGAAAACTTTCTGAAAAAGTGCTGAAAATGTTTTGAAAAAGTGCTGAAAATGTTTTGAAGTTCAAAAAATTCATGAAGAAGTTTCAAGTTTTTTACTTGATTTTTCACTGAAAAATTGCTGTAAAATTCAAAACATTTTTCACTAGTTTTTTCAATGAAAGACTTGAAATGTTCAACCAGTGTTTGCTAAAATTGAAACAATGGGTGAGTAGGCCATTTTCCTCATCGGTCCACGAAAGAAGACTGCACCCAGAATCCCTGACCGCGTTTTCAGCACCATGGGCAAGTCTGGTGAACTCTGGTGCTCTTGCTAGTGGACAATTTTTTCTTGCTATGGTAAGTCGAGTTACTTGCGTTTGTTGGCTGAAAGCGGTGCTTAGCGCCGTTTCCGAATGTGAATTTCAGTTGTGTATGTTGATTCATCCATGGAGCAGTGCACCTTCGTTCTGCAATTCTCAAATGATCATACCACGGTGCCGCCTATCCACTCTGGGCTGGCCTGAGACTGCGCTCTCTAACATCGGATATCCAGCACTTGCATTGCACCTTCTTGGAAGCTACTTCGACCGCCGTGGATGCGTCTATCAGGTGCCTCGCTATGCAGTCGACTTCTGCCGTCTGGACTCCATCATCGGTCTTTTCGATGCTAAATCGGTATCCCGGCGCGCGTCGGCCAACATAAGAATCCGCTCTCGTCTTGTTGGCGGCTGCAAAAAATAAGAAGTGTTTTTCTCTTGTCATTTCAACACACGTAGGATCGCTCAGCGTGCTGACTGAGGAAGGCAGGTTGGTGAGCGGTTCAGCCAGCGTTCTTCGGATGTCCTGTGGGCAAATCTATTTATGTAGGCTGCAAGGTGCCTGCCATCAATCCTCCGTCCCTTGTTCCCATTCTCTGCACCATATAGCTGCTGGGCCAATTTTATCTGCCGAAGCCCAAATGGTGGCAAGAGGACATACCAGATTTGACGGGGGAGGTCATGCTTGTCACTGGTACATCGGTTCACGACCCCGCGCGGCCGGATTTTGAGTTCTTTTTGTGCAGGTGGAAAGGCGGATATCGGGAAGGAGACTGTGAAGGTGGAATATTCTCATCTATACTGGCCCTGTACTGCTCGCTCGAGTTTTACGCACTTCTACAACACAACGCAACAGTATATCTTGCGGCACGGGGGAAGGAGGATACCGAGGAAGTAATCGACGAGCTTAAACGTGCAACCGGACCGCCATTCTCTTGGAATTGGATCTGGCGAGTCTCGTC
Organism: Mycena epipterygia; assembly: GCA_029281465.1. Classification (NCBI taxonomy): domain Eukaryota; kingdom Fungi; phylum Basidiomycota; class Agaricomycetes; order Agaricales; family Mycenaceae; genus Mycena; species Mycena epipterygia. Next base: position 33,943 of record JARJCQ010000142.1, on the reverse strand, counting down.
AGTGTCCGAAGAGCGGCTGAGGAGTTCTTGAGGTCTTTTTCATCCATACGCGAAAGGAACTATGTTTTGACACAAGTTTTAGCCAGGAGAAGGAGCTGCACGTATTGTTCAATAACGCTTACAGCCGTTTGCAGTACCGAAGGCGCGAGCGAAAAATTTCCAATTTGGGATGTTTTCAAAGAATTCCCGATATCTCGGTCAATTCTCAACGGATTTGGTTGAAACATAGCTAGATATACTAGGCTAATTCACACGGAATTAGTGAGAGAAAGAAAGTTGTAAAAATATTACATATTGGATGATTCACAATTTAGGACTGTTTTGAGGAGAAATGCAATCTAGCGTAGTCCAGACATCTTCATACGACCTGGTTTCGTGGTGGGGAGGACTTGCATACATTTAGAAACATGTCATAGAGTCATAAGTGCATAAAATCTATAGCTTCATTCAATTCTCACAATATTTCTCAATCCCACTGTACTGCCCAATCTCACCAAGTGATTACAAGTACCAAAGACAAGACCATCTAGAGTTCTGACTCTATCACATCCTTCCTAATGTATTCAATTCCTCCCTACTACGAAACTAGGTCGTATGAAGATGTCTGGACTACGCTAGATTGCATTTCTCCTCAAAACAGTCCTAAATTGTGAATCATCCAATATGTAATATTTTTACAACTTTCTTTCTATCACTAATTCCGTGTGAATTAGCCTAGTATATCTAGCTATGTTTCAACCAAATCCGTTGAGAATTGACCGAGATATCGGGAATTCTTTGAAAACATCCCAAATTGGAAATTTTTCGCTCGCGCCTTCGGTACTGCAAACGGCTGTAAGTGAATGCGCCCTTGCAGGAATTGTAGTGTATTGATCCTTCCGGTTCAGCAGAGTCATGTGGCCAAAGTTGGAATTCTTGACGAAGGATGGACACGATCTCCAATGGGGCGTCCACATCGTGGGTGACGTACGGCCCGTTGACGCAGCTATACGCAGGCACGTCTCCCGACGTCCTACATAGCGAAAATGGAGCGGTGAGCCAGTCGGCATCCGCGCGCAAATGAGTGCCTGACCAACCAATGGGGTCGGTAGGAAGCTGTGGGAGTATGTGGAGACGGAGGTTGAGGGGCATTGAGGGTGTGGTGAAATTATATCCTAGGACTCTGGACTCGACTTTTGTAGGTTGATAATTAACATATATGTGGCAGACATGCCCACCTGTGTTCTCACTCGGTCACTCCATCTGGCTTTCGGCTTCAAGTGAGAAATGTCTCGAATCCTAAAAGGCTGGGAGGGACCAAATTCCGCTTTAAGCAGGCTCGATAATCAGTGAATGTCATGATTACGGATGGTGGTTGAGATCTGGAGTTTTTCGGTCTCGGTGCGTGGATGATCCTATTTTTGGAGATGATGTATACCGAAGGTTTCATTAGATAAAAAGAACCCTATCCGGAACTGGTGGCTTCAAGAATGCGAGAGGAATGAGGGGTTTTGAATCTTGACCTCCCAGTCTCTGCACCGGCGCACAAAAAGGATGCTTTCGGCGTGGGAGCTTTCTGTTGATGAATCATAGGGATAACGATTGTCCCAAAAGATCGCTCAAGGGCAGATTTCCGTGCCCCGAGGATACGCAGGCCGTGTCTTGCACCTTAGGCTGGGTGGGATTATGGCATCCGCGAGTTCAAGTTCTCCGCGAACGAGGTGTTGGAAGATGGTGAGTGTCACGCGCCATCCGCTGCATCATTCCGTCCGGACCTTTATCTATCCACTTACTTCTGCCCATCGTTCCGCTTCGTTCCGTATCTGCGTAGTTATATGGCGGTCCAAGTGCACTTTTAATAATCCGCTACTTATATTGCTTTTTTTGTCGTTTCCGCTACTTTTATCGTGAATCTTATCAATCCCGCTACTTATTCAAGTTTGAGAAGATGAAAGAAAGTAGCGGGAAAAGTGAGAAATTCCCGCTACTTTTATTCGAGCACATCAAAATCCCGCTATTTATATTCATTTTGACAGATTTTGATCCCGCTACTTTTGGGGATTCGTTCATCCCGCTATTTATATTTTCAAGTCAATTTTTTTTTCAGCTGGATTGGGCGCTATAGTAAGGACTACAGTGTAATGGTATTATATAACTAGCTAGAGTATGGTAAAGGACGAGTGAAAGGGGAACCAGGGAATGGGAGACAGAGACGGTAATGGGAAGGGAGGAGGAGAGGGAGGGGCAGGACTGGGGGGTCCGCAGGTAGCACGCATCAAAGCAGCTGTCTGGCGCCCGTTGCACCTGAATCGGCAGCGTTCCGCCCACAAAGAACGAGGTGGGCGTCTGCGGGCGGCTTGGCAGCCGCTGGGACGGTGTGACGGAGAGCTGAAAGCTAGTCCGGCACACGAGGTTTTGAGGTGGTCAATCCGAGAGTAACTGGCGTAAGTGTAAGATTAACCGAGGAATCTGATCTACGCTACAGGCTTTTATAATGAATCAAGGTTTGTACGTATTTGAGTGATTGTAGAGATGGTTGATATGTAGAGATGAAACGGAGTCAACGAGCGTGGGCGTCTGCAAGATACAGAGTGAACGGTGGGTATAGGAACGAATGTGGCGCCGCGTCGGCGTAAAGAAAGAAACTGGTAACAAGTTAATAAGTAAAGTTGGACGAGATGGGATAGGGGGTTGAAAGGAATATAAGTCCGTTACATACGCCCTCCAGATCGCCGCATGGGGCGATCTTAATCTCCCTCTTCCATCTCTGTGTCCTCCACCTGAAGTCGATCCGAACCTGTGCCCAAATATTTTATGAACTCCTCAGTGGTCATGTTGGACACGTCATTGGGATCAGACGAGTTGTTGTGGGGCAGGATCTGCGCGGGATCGATGGTGGCGATAGGCGTGATGTTATGCGCTGTGGACTGGACAGGAATGGACAACGCGTGAAGAACAGGCGCATCCGTGACGGTCTGAATGGACGCAGCGGCCTGAACAGGCGCCTGAGGCTGCGCAATTGCAGTCGGCGTGTTCAAGACGGGGGCAGCCGGGGCTGGCTGCGCAGGTGCGGGCATGGTGTGGTTGCTGCGACGGTTTCCTGGCTTGGCGGGGGCGTTGGCAGCGCGGACGTCGTCCTTCATCTCCCTGCCACGTGCAGAAATGGCAGCACGCATGTCGTTCCTATTCTTGCGCTTCGGGTATGGCTCGGAGTCGCGAGCCTGGCGTTCAAAGTCGCGCTTGCGACGGACCTCATCCTGCCGGAGGATGTTGCGCTCGAACTGGCGGTCGATGAGCTCCTTGCGCTCTTTCGAGACGAGCACCATTCCGCCAGGGACGCGGTACTCGCCGATGTGCTGGGGGTGTACAGACCAGGAGCTCCACGTCGCAAGCTCCGACTGGGAGTTGTCGGTCTGCGGGTAGACGTACCGGGATTCTTTAACGTCGTAGAATGCCCAGAGTTCGGTCGATTGGTCGAAAGAGGTGAGGTGCATCGCAAAATGAGCGTAGCCGAGCGGGTCGGAATTCAAGTCGCTCGCGTTCTGGTTGTACCACAGCTCTTCATTATGAGAAATGAACAGTGCAACCTGCTTGGCAGAGACGACGATGTGAGTGCCAGTCTGCTGGCCCTGGCCGACAAGTACAAAAGCCTCGGCACTGATGCGTTTAATGGCGTTGTGCTTCGCGTTCCAAGAGTTGAACTTGGTATCCCAGTTCTGGGGATCAGGTACGGGGCCAGTGAAGAATTCGCGGCCTGTAGCAGGAGCAGTAAACTCAGCGAGATCAAACATAGTGGGAAGGTTTGTAGGGAGTGAATTTTCGCACCCTTGCGTGCTTATATGAGACGCAAATCCGAGAACCTCCGTTTGGACGGCTCCCACGAAGACTTCAGGATCTTCGGTTGGTGGCCGTCCTGCACCGTAAGGCAATTCCTTGATATCTGATGCGCCAACAGCATCCAGATAATCACGGAAACAAGGCAGTCGGGTCGCTTGCCCATAGGGCATCCAAGTACGATCCCCCGTCGCCCACAAGACCTCAAAAATGGCTGAAGTACGCCTGCCATGGTGGCTGGTTATTTTTTCTGCTGGCCACTCATTGTCTTCGTAGTCTGCGGTGACTCCGAGTTGGCAGTCTAGGCGACCTGGAAATCGACGATCATCATTCGGGATGTGGATCCGCAGCAATGATGCATGAAATACATCATGCACACCGCGTTGTTTCAGATTTGGGGGGAGCTCAATTTGAAATGAGGTGTTCCCGAAATCTCTGAGTATACGATAAGGCCCAATATACTTTGGAATGAGCTTACGGGCAAGTCCCTTCTCAAATTTGATATTCTTCGTCGAGAGGTAGACGAGATCACCTTCTTCAAAAGGTGCACTGCCGTTTGCGGTTCGCTGCCCGAGTCTGTTTGACGCGTGCAGCGATCATACTGTCATGTGCTGACATGATTGGAGTCGGCGTTGCAAAGCAAAGTTAGCAACGCCAGGGTATTCCCGAGTCCTATCGGGGTTCCAGATCAGTGAGCGGGGCATATGACCATTATTCAGAAAGAATGGGGAATACCCCGTCGTTTCAGAGCGTGCCGAATTCATTGCGAACTTGTTCGTGGGGAGTTTTGCTACCCAATCCTTCTGATTGGGGTTAATGCACTGCCGGAGCATTTGCGTGACGGTGCGGTTTGCCCGCTCCGTTCCACCATCAGATTGAGGATGATATGCACTAGACATATTGAGCCTAGTACCCACCAGCTCATGCAACCGCTTCCAAAAGGTGCTCGTGAATAAAACATCACGATCGCTAACAATAGACTTGGGAAGTCCATGCAGCTTATAAACACTCTCAAACATTAGTTCAGCGAGCTGACGAGCGGTATAGTTGATACGGCTCGGTATAAGATGTACCATTCCTGTCAATAAGTCGATGACCACGGTGATAGAATTAAAAACTCCATCACGGTTCTTAGATTCAGGAAGTGGACCCACGAAGTCCATTCCAATCGTCTCCCACGGCTGGGAAGGAGGATTTAGTGAGTGCAAAAGGCCATAAGGCTTCTGTGTATTCGATTTGCTGCGCCTGCAAGTCGTGCAGGTCTCACAGAAGCTGCGAGTATCCTCAACAATCTCCTTCCACCAGACATGATCTCGAAGATAATCAAGAGTTTTGCGGACACCAAGGTGAGCCAGAATAGAATGGGCCTCGGAGATGATTATTTCACGAAGATTACGCCCATGGTGGGTCAATGCAGGGATGCACAATAAACGTACATCTTCCTGCTTGAGGTAAATTAATCCATCTTCGATCTCGAAGTTACGAAACGCCTTCGGTGTGTCAAGAACTTGTTTGAAGAACAGGTCATTTGCATACGGATGAGCAACAAGAGAAGCAATATCTAGGCCTCTCCAGCCACTGTTGACCACTTGAAGCAGAGATTCGTCCATACTTTCAAGTTCATTGTTGGCGGGAGAGAGCGTTTCGGCCATCTCCGCCTTCTGATCGGCGTTCACAGCCACTGCAGATCCCGGTCCGGACCTATCAGTTTCTGCTGTCAACTTTGATTCCGCTGGTTTTGCGCTAGTGGAGGTGGATTTGGAACTGCTGGTGGTCCCATTAAGATTTTTCTCCTTGGCTTTGGAGGGTTTAGAGTCAAAATTTGACCAGGAATTTTGGTGAATTTTTCCTGTATCCCCGCCCTCCTTTGCCTTGGTACGGGGTCTCAAGGCATACCGACCTGAATTCTCGCCCTCCCGAACATGTAAGTCTGTGGACAGCTTCTGGGAATTTTTCAAATCCCGTGTCATTGACCTTGTGATGCGGTCAGTCGCGAGAGCGGCGGCTTCGCCTCCCGCAAAGACTGGCATCGAGATGGCACCTAATTCAATTACGTCCATGTCAATGATATCATAATAGGTATATTCTGAGCGAGCGCGCACGGTTGCCGGCGCCTCGTTTGAATATATGCGCGACAGCGCATCCGCGAGGACATTATCCGTCCCCGCGACATACTGAATGTCAAAATCAAAGCTAGATATTTTTTCAATCCAGCGAGCCTGTCGACCAGACAGATTCTTCTGGTTCACAAGGTGGATCAATCCTTTATGATCTGTAATCCAGGTGAACCGACATCCTTGGAGGATGTCTCGGTGGCGGAGCATTGCTTCCACACCCGCGAGCATTTCAATCTCGTGAACGGGGTAGTTCTGCTGCGCTGAACTCAATTTCGCAGAAAAAAATGCAGCAACCTTCGCGATTCTCCAATCATCACCTTGGCAGACAACGCCGGCAATTCCGGTGCTACATCCGTCGGTGATGAGCCAAACCCGAGGTGCGCCTTCACCATACTTCAACGGTTTTCTACGATGGTCACGGCCCTCCTGAGCAATTCGTTTGCAGTCCTCGAATGCACGCTGATGCGTGTAGCTCCAGCGAAATGGAACTGAGTCCCCTGTCAGTCCGTGAAGAACTCCCATTGGGATCCTTACACTGGCCAAATCATCGGCCAGATATCCGAGGGAGCCCAGAAACCCACGAAGTAGGTCGCGGTTGGTTGGTGTTTTCCAATTCACAACTGAATTAACTTTGTCAGGATCCATTCGGATACCTCCATCGTCGACGACTCGTCCCAGAACCTTCAGTTCTGGCTGGAGAAGCTGCATCTTATTTGCACTCAGGTACAGTGTCTCGCGCTTGAGCACAGCAATGACTTTCTTAACATGCTCAATGTGTTCTTCCAGTGTATTGGAGTAGATAATTATATCATCCAAATAAACGTCCATGAAGACCCCAATATAGTCTGAAAAAAGATAATTCATCAGCGACTGGTAAGTCGCAGGAGCATTACAATCTCCCTGTTGCAACACCAGACTGACCATATTGCCGTCTGGAGTGCTCACGGCCGTGCGTTCAACATGCTCAGGTTTAATCCTGATTTGTTCGTAGGCATCTTGTCCATCTATTAACGAGCGAAATGGGCAGCGCAAAACTCGCCTCAGTATCCCATCCATGTCAGGACGCGGTGAGGTCATTTTACGTGTATTCGCGTTGCGTGCGCGCAAATCTACCACGACCCTAAGTCGTGGCGGATTTGATTTTGCCTTTGGAATCAACAACATCGGCGCAGTATTGCCCGAGTTGGTGATCTTCCACCGACCAGTATTCAGGTAAGTCTTGCGCTTTTCATCCCATTGGGCGCGCAAGGCCTCCGGGCAGCGTGACGGCCGCCATGGCAAGATTTTATCCTCTTCAATAAGCGGTATTTCATGATTTATTGCACGCAAAGGTGGCAGCGACGTTTCTGATGCCACTTTACAGATAGGCTTTGCATATTCCAATAACTCATCGCGAACCGCCTGCATAGCGTCATCCTCAACTTTCATCGCGTTGGTGTACACCTTCGCAGTTGCGATTCCTTCTAAAGGTAAGGTGTTAGCGCTGCCTATACAGACGCGAGCAGGATTAAGGCCAATCGTCACCTTATGCTGATACAGCCAGGACGTTCCCAAAATCATGTCATATCCACTGAGATTTGCGACGTAAAAGGTGCGCAAAGCGCGGACTTCTTGATATTGAAAATCCACACTAACTGAGTGGTTGATCCGAGAGCGCGACCCCTGAACTGCAAGCTGAAGAATTATTGGGTCCTCCAACTCGGTACGTCGCAGTTGCAGTTGGTCTGCAACTGTGGTTGAAATTAAATCTCCAAGAGATCCAGAGTCAATAAGTGCGCGAACGGGCTGCTTATTGACCTGCACAACCACCACAATAGGCTTCGCAACTATGCGATTCGGAATCTTTGGCATTGACGCGGTGCGTCGAAGTCCATTATAACCATCGGCGGGTATTTGAGTCTTTCCGCAAAATAATTCAATCTCGTCCTCGGGGACAGCCTCATCGCAAAACAGAGTCCCGAGGTAAGACAATTCCAAGGAATTTTTAAATCCCTCTACAAGCTGATGCTCTGCGAGACGTGTTCTACTCGGTCGCGTCAAAATCCAACCAATCAGGTCGAAAAAAGGATTAACCAAGTCCCTTTCCGGGAGGAAGTCAACGAAATCCGTCTCGTCCCTCTGGGTACGAACAAGGAAGTCATCCGGGCCCTCCAAGCTGTCCGGGTCCCGGAGGACGCGGCTTACAGAGGTAGAACACAAGATCAGATACTTCTCGCTGTTTTCCACGAGGTATCGTCTCACCTCGTCAGCAAGGAGGTCTTTGATAGTGGCACGGTGAGTTCTGAGGAAATCAAAGTCCTCAATCCCACATTCAACGGCACGGATGTTTGCGTACCAACTAGCCAGGCTGAAGGCAGGTACTCTTAAGTATTCCAGGGGCAATACTGAAATTTCGTAGAAATACTCGTCTTCAACAACATAGCAGTTGTCAGACACGCGGATAACGCAAAAGCGCGGCCGCTGGCGACGTTCATCATCTGCGGCTCGCTCATCTCCGGGATACGGTTGAGACACCTCAAGTATAAGCCGCGTGGCATCGGCCAGCAAGTCTCCGAGTCGGCGAGGGGGTCTTTTCCTAGCAAGTCGGCGAGGGAATTTCTTCCCGTTGTCTCGAACCAGTTGAACCGGGGCGACCCCATCGTCATCGCTGTTGGAGTCCGACACGTCTTCAAGTGGCGGCATATCCAAATCGATGGACGACTCATAGGTGAGTAGTTCAGCGTCCGATTCGCTGATTGACACAAGGTCATAGCTTGCGTCGCGGTTCTTGCAGTCTTCAAGCTCGGAGCGGTACCAGGCTATCAAGTCAAAGCTCTGGTCCAACAGCCGAGTACGAGGCAGCAAGAATTGGATTTCTTCCGGGAGATCCATGACGGTGAGCATACCATCATTCCCATCTTGGACATGGAAGCGGGAAAATTCTGAATCATTCTCACTTTCATCCCAGAAGGCATGCTCGAGCATCATGCGTGCACCAATAATTAGCAGTGTTGCGGTTAAGGGTTAAGGGTTAGTTAAGGGTAGGGCTTAATAACCCCTTAATATTAAGGCTTAGCGAACCCTCCAAACGTTCCGAAGGGTTAATTAACCCTTAGAAACCCACGTGATACCAAGCACGTGTTCTTCTGCACCTCGTTCTTGCTTGTTGTTGCAGAAACGCAAGGAGTGGGAGCGAAAGAGAGAGTCCTGAACCACAAGTTGGTAGTTCTTGAACCACAAGTTGGTAGTTCTGGCTATTTTTTTTCTCGCTCCCTCACTCTATTATTTGGCGGCATGAAACTGGTTGGACAGCTACGCCTAACACCTTCACACGGGTGATTCTGTTGATGAAGCTCCTGTTTGCGGAGGTAGATGGATGGAGCATTGTCTCGTTCCGGAGACGATTTTGAAAGTCATGCCTACCTATGATACTACCTATGATACATACGGGTCAGTTCTGCTTTAGGAAATTTTGTAACTAAGCCTTAGTTAAGCCCACCCTTAATAACCCCTTAATAACATATTAAGGCTTAGGAAAAAATTCTACCGTTAATAACCCCTTAACACGCAACACTGATAATTAGTGCATCACCGAGTTCGGCAAGATAACGGTCCTCCATTGGGACATCGCGGGGATCAAGGCCAATGGCCTTCTGCCGTTCCCGTGCGTACCAAAGGCCAAGCATGAAGCCCGAATTTAGAAGATGCTCATCATCTATCGGATAGTCCAGGCCGACCTTTGAATCCAGTACCACGTACTGTGTGTCCGAAATGCGGTACACACAGAAGCGGCGTTCATTCTGGTTGAATTCAACGTCCTCTCCTGGATATGGTTGACCCATTTCCAGTGCAAGCTCAGCGTTGAACGCGTACAAGTCACCAATTGAACGTGGAGGAGGTGAGTGTTCCACTTCCTGGTCAGAGAGCTGGTCTGAAATTTCGTTTAGATTTTCAGTGGGTATTCCGCCCTCCTCGACGACGTTCTCGGCATCGGAAATCAAGCCAATGGCCCCAACGGGCAAAGTATCAAGCACTTCCGTGCTTTCGTATAACGCGGAATCTCGCGCGTTCGAAAATTGTGCGGCATGGAGTCCAAAACCCGGGGGTTTGCCCTTTTGCGTTGAGACAACATTCGTTGTTTTTGGACAATTACGGGCTAAATGACCTACTTCTTCGCAGGTAAAGCAGCGCCCTTGTGCCAGCATTTCATTGCGTTTCTTTGCTGACATGGGCTTGTCCTCAGAAGCCTTTCCGCGCTTCTGGAATTTGGATGACCCCGTGGATGCTTTATCCGAGCGAGGTTCCGTGGGTACAGGTCTAATTGCAACGGAAGAGGTACGCATTACTGCTCCTCCTCTTCCGCGTCTGTTTTGCCGGCTAAACCTCTGGGGGTTTCTTTTACCTCCAGAGGTATTGGTTGAGGTGTGGTTCAAGGCCGCAACATTAGCGGTCGTGTTTCTGGACCTAATATCCAGCTTCAACCACACTTCAGCACGTTCTGCGGCGAGAACGACATCATCCCACGATGAAATTTCGGCATCCAGATCCTTACGGTACAATTCTTGTTGGATGTCTGGGCGGAGACTGCGCCAAAATCTAACAACCTTTTCTTGGTCATTTGGCAGTCCCACAACACGCCACAATTGCTCAAACGCAGCAATGTGCTCGAGAACAGGCTTTGCGTTTTGGTAGCAACGGTTAAGCTGGTCCCGCATTTTATTGCGGAAATCAGCGGGGAAGCAAAAGTCAAATAGGTCAAGGAAAAAATCCTCTAGACCATATGTGGCGGGCTTTCGAATCACGACTTGTTCATAGAAATCTAATTCTTTTCCAGTCAAATAATATGACAGGAAGAAGAGTTGATCCGACACTGGAACCCGTCCAACCCGCACAAAGGACGTGGATTCTCGACACCAGCGGTAGAACAGCGTGGCATCGGCAGATCCATCGTACTTGGTAGGTGGAATTGGTTTGAGCAACATTTTATGCGGAGTTTTCTTCTTACTCTTCGCAGACTTCTTACGGCGAATTTGTACATCCTCGTCATCGCCATTCGAGCCAGACTCATTGTCTGAGCTTGAAGAACTATCTGACGAGTCGGATGGGGGGGTTCCACCACCATTCCGAGCTGTATCACGGATGGCATGCTCCAAGAATTCCCCAGGCCGAGTTCTGGCTGGGGTAAATGACTTGGTAGGTGCGTCCGCATCTGCCGCAGAAGTGTTGCGACGAGCAGTTGCATTAAGAATATTTTCTTGAACAATACGCTTCGCTTGACTAGCAAGCGGTCGTTCGGTTCGTTTCAATGGCTCCGACTGCCTCAATTCACTGAGCCTTTTTTCAAGCTCAAAAATTTCCTGCTCTTTCGTCTGGCCAGACTTCTTACCACCTTTCTTTTCAGGTGGGCGCGCAGAGGCATTATTCAACGGAGCACTATCCCCTTCCGTGGGGATAGCATCGTGCGGCTGCTCCTCGTGCGGAGCAGGGGAATTGGTAAGACTCAGGGGAGGTACACCATCGAATAACCCAGGCATGGGTGATACACTCTCCTGCTTAATTACACGATTAATTTCTTCGAAATTTGCTAGCGCTTCTTTCTGCGCAGCAAGCTCATCCTCCGAAAAGTCAATGAGAGAAGCTACCGCGCCAAAATTGCACGGGTCGATTCCTTTTCCCTTATCTTTGGAAGAGCCTTCGCCAGATGGCACGGCGGGGCTCACCGGAGGTTCAGCAAACCGTGGCTTACTAGCGGCACTCTTTGAGGCTGGGAAACTATCCGCTTTGCGACGTGCAGCTGCAAGAGCCTGCTCGGCGTAGAAGCGATGGCGCTCGGCCACCCTGATGAGTTCCTCACTACTCATGTCGGCCTCAGCCTGGTTGATGGTCGACTCAGACACAGGGGTTCCGTGACGGGCAGCAGATAATGATTTATTATCTACAGGTGACACCGGTCGCGGACTATGAGTGCGCGCGTTGTCCCGAGTGACGGGGGTCCAGCCGTCATTCGCATCCTCGTCAGGATGGGTACGGCTGAAGTCCACATCCCCCGAGAGGGATGGGAGTTCAGATAAAATGTCGGGCTCGCCAACAGCGAGCCCCGAGCTGGCAATGCCAAGCTCGACTCCCAATCCGCGAGGCGTAGAGGGAGGTCTCCCCGACACCACCGAGCTGAAGGTTTGCTCGGGGGTGACCGGGCGAGATGATTTGGGGGGAGAGTGGGTGGAGGGAGCTCCATCCAGGGAGCGAGTGGAAGGGGTAGGAGAGCTCGACGTACCTCGTACTGAGGGCGGTGCCGGGGCAATTCCCGCGCGCACCGCTCCGCGGGTAATCGGGCGTCCTGGTTCCATAGCGTAGATAGGTGTCGGTTTTGAGAGGCGTCCAAGCAAGGTGGCGGCAACGGTTGATCAGACCGAGTGAGTCCAACAAAGCTAAGACGAGAAGCGAGCAGTTAAAAATATGTGACGGAGAGCTGAAAGCTAGTCCGGCACACGAGGTTTTGAGGTGGTCAATCCGAGAGTAACTGTCGTAAGTGTAAGATTAACCGAGGAATCTGATCTACGCTACAGGCTTTTATAATGAATCAAGGTTTGTACGTATGTCGGAAAAATCCTGATCAGCTTCAAACGTCCTGGGACGCATCCCAGGACACCGCAAGGTCATATGGTTTTAAGTGACTTGCAGCACAGAGGTAAGAAATCCGTAACATCTTCTGAGACACACCGCGACTCCCAGGCTCTCGCAAGGCGCCCGGGTGACAGCCGACGTCCCAGTAACACTCAAGGATTCCCAAGCCCCGCATATCTCTCTCAACAGCCTATACATGCAGCTTTGCTCGGCTCAGAATAATCACATCGGGGCACCAAAAAAATCGTTAAAATCAATGTATTAATCATTACTACTATCACAGTTATCAACTATGACGTAGTTGTAGTGGGCGGCGGCATCCAGCGATGTGTAAGGAATGAATTCTAGACTTCTAGATTGAGTTAGCAGCAGTACGCGAAGAGGGAACACCTCATACGCACATTGTAAGAATGAACATGATAACAAAAATGGAATTAAAGTCCTGAGCAGGTAGCATTAGATAATGCGGTAAGACAGGAGGCACACATACCTGCGCGAGGTGCCAGAATCAACCCTAGAGCTCGAATTAGCAGTTGTGCGAATTGGTGCAAGTATACAACATACCCGCATCGGCGTGGGTGGTGAGACTCAACCCTGAATGAGATCAGCAGTTGGCCGCAACAGAAAGATCACATACCTATGTCGACTGAGGACAGTGGGGACGAGGGGATGGTGGTGGTATGAAGGCAGGAGAGGTGGAGTCACGACGTCACAGGATGCCGGGTGATATAGAGGGTGACACAAGAGGCGAGCGATCGGTCTCGATCAGACACAGACCTCTTTGACAAGGTCCCCAAATCGAGACGTCTCGTGACTTCTCTGGACTTTCATCGAGCTCGATGCTGGACTTTTTATTTCGACCCAAAGCCGCCCCAAAATGTTTTTGAGATTTTGCCTACCCCCCCATTTCTATACCTCCTCCACCGTTGCAGATAGTTAAAATAATTTATTTCGCCCTGTGCGCAGTGCAACAGAGTTTACAAGACATTTCGGTGAACTTCGGCAAAGACTTTCGGCCGGTGATGGTGATGTCATGGACCTAAGGTAATCTCGGTCGAGAACTCAAAGCGGCCATAAATGATCGAAATTGCCATATCGGCTGCTTACATACCCCCCCCCCCCCCCCCCCCTTGACAGCTGTCACCGACAAAGGGAGGTCTGTGTCGGCGACTTTAGGATCGCTCGCCTCTTGGGGTGACATCATTCGCTCCACCTCATTGGCAAGATGTTCCCCCCGCAACTCGAGCTCAAGCACACTCACCTGCGACCCAATGCCTCTTCTTCGCCGTATAGACTCGGATGAGACACATGTCTCCGACTCCGAACCCGAGCGAGAAGCTCGCCGTCGCGCACGCGACAATTCTCACTGCTTGTCGGCTGACTCCTCCGCACCCAACTCACCTTTGTCCTGCCGTGCGCCGCTCTCAGCCATTTCGAATACTGTGCTGGACGCCGAACCTGATGCACGGCGTACTCTCGACAGTCGTCTCTCGGCCATTGAAGGAGATCTTGCCGAGATTAAAGACAAGCTTGAAGCGCTGAGGTGCCGAAGTGGGTCCTCTTACCAGTCTTCAGTGTGGGCGTCCATTAACATATATTTTTAGAATGCAACAGAGTGTCCTTCGTCAGTGGCTCGCCCCCTTCCACTCCACTCCCAAAACGCGCGCGCATCATGCGTGACCAGCCGGTGGGCCCTGATTCACCTGTGGGTCGACTTGAAGAGCCCCGAATCCATCGCAGTTCCCTGATGGTCAGCACTCCGGAGCGGGAGGAAATGGGACGTTGTTTGGGCGAGAGTTTGCAGCAGATTTCCACACCACACACCATCCCTTTGCACCGACCTCATGGACAACGGAAGATTGTGGCCCGAGGAGTATACGAGTTCGCGTAGATACAGTAATGTTATTCATTGTTCCAATTTACTTGTCCTTCTTGCGATAGGAGCACCCGTCAGTGAGAATGAGTATGGTATATTCAACGGCTTGAATTCTACATTTGTGCTACACCTCAGCGACGCGAGCGGCGCTTTCTGCGACCTCCACGAGGTGGTGCGCTGGAGTCTTGAGATGATTCGGGCTCAACTTGCTGAGACGATGTCGAAGCCTGAGATTGAGGGGGAACCGACGAGCCCACGCGGGGATGTGCTGCAGCCTTGAAGGCTGCATCCATTGCATTGACATCGGCGCGCACAGCCTGCCGATTGGCGGAGGTGGCCTGACCATGCGAGTGCTCCGTGTTGGGAAAAAGAACTGCGTCCCAATGACGGAACAGCTCTATCGCCCAATCAGCCTCGTCGCGCAAACCCTCGCATATCTGGCGCAAGAACGTTAGAAATAGGAACTTGTAGTCGATTTTGGTCTCATCGCCATCGGTAATGATTTGTGTGTCGGACGAGAAGAGCCAAATCGCCTAAGAATTTCCGAGTGTTAAAAATAAGTGTAATCTGAGAGTATCACTGAAGCTCACCAAGACGGCGCAGATGGCGATAGCAGCCGGCGTCGTGCGTTCAATGCGATAAACGCCCTGGATCACATTGGCCGATGGGAGTTTAGAGTTGCCCTCGAAAAGTCCTTTCGCACCCTGGGGACCACGGATGACAGAGACGTAGATCTAGAATCACGTCAGTAGTGCAAGACTGAGGGAAAAGAATATAACCTTGAGGAAAACCGGGCCACGGAAGATTTTGGTTGTGTTCATGGTTCCATCGTACTCCTCAAAAAGGATCTCGGCTTTGAGCGGTGAGTAGAATGCGTCGGCATCCTCGGTGGCTTCTTGGTAGCCAATGCGCTTGGCGAAGGCATTGAACCGTGAAGACGAGGACTCGAAGTCCTTGACATCGATCCTGTTTCCGTCCTGGAACTTAATGCCCTCGACAATATGCACGAGGCTTTCGTGACGCAGTCGCGTGTTGATGGTCGAGCGCTGACCACTCATGCCATCGCCAAACTGCAACAAAAAAAAATGAGATCAGAAAAGACGAGGGGTGTGTAACGCACCGAGTCACCAATCCAGTCCTGCTTTCGAATGGCCCTCGCATCCTCAGGGAGCAAGGCGATGACGTCCCGCAGCTGGCCCTGAATGCGGGAATCCTCCGAATCAAACTCGGTGTCCTCATTGAAGCTCGGGTCCTTGTCGGTGTCCAAAAGCGCATGGATGCCGGTGAATAAAAAAAGACCATACTCGATTACAAAATGACGCCCAGCCGCACGGACACGATCTTCGAGGGTAGCAGGATTCTCGACGTCATCGGCAGCCTGGGCTGATCGGTGGTGGCGCAGGCGGCGTTTCCGGAGCGGTTGAGCGTTGCCGAGCTGGTTGGTGACATCGGCGAGTTTCCTTTTCACAGCGCCATGAGATTCAGTTGCTTCGTTTGCGAGAGACTGAATATCTTGACAGATCTGCTTCGGTTAGTACTATTTCCCTCGCGTTAAGCACAACGTACCTGGCGTCTACTTCGCGGAGTCTTGCTCGGTGTCAGCTGTTGTGTTAATGCAAGCAGCTCATTGTGGGGTGTGGTAGCTCGACTTTGAGAGGGTTCAGATGACATGGGGGAAAAATTGGTGTGGGGTGGAGTTGTGCTTGCACCGTTTATAATGCAGAGCAACAAGCGGTGTGGAGCTCATAGCGCCGAGCGTTGATAGCACCGAGCGTCGATAGCCTGTGTGTGACGTCAAGATTTGTTTTGTGCGCAGAGCTCCCAAATGCCAGTGTGGTTGAGGGTCGGATGCATGAGTGTGGTCGGTGAGGCGTAGAGTTGGTGAGAGGAAGGATGTGTGCGAAGACATTCGGGAATTGATTGCCGAGCATAGCCCCAATCAACTTGCTCCGCGTCTGACGTCTTTAAGACTTCTCTCTACTTCTCTTCCACCTTCATTGTCGTCTGCATGGCAAAGGGTCGAAAACGCAATCAAAGCAGCTCAGACAAGTCCAATAAATCTTCGGCGCGTTGTGTGCCACTGGGCAAAGAATGTAGTGTTTGTCACGACATTATTTCGAGAAACCTGGTGCAGCACGAGAAGATATGCAAACTCAATCGTACCAGCAGGCGCCAGCTTCTACAACACACAGTCGGGAAACATAAACAACGCGATCTTGATCCTGTAAGTTCCTGAGAATGATTTCTGACATGTCTGACGCGTCTTCGCATTCAGCATTTGATTGGTGCTGGGACATCTCAGCCCGCGGCTATGGCAATGGAGGACCTCCGCCTTCCATCTCCCACCCCTTCTCCTGGATTTGATCCAATGGATGTAGACCCACCTTTGTCCCCACAAAATCAAGACTTACAGCTCCCGACGCGCTTCATCTACGTGAAGCATCACGCTCACTCCGGCAAACCTGACGAAATTATTCCCCTCGACTCCGAGACTCCATTACAGTCACTAAACAAGAAACTCTCTCACGGGGGCATTAACATTTCCAATGACCGCCCTTGGGCTCCGTTCCGATGTCTGGCTGACTCCACATTCACCTATCGCTGTGTCAGCCGACGGATGCCTAACAAGGACATTGACGAGGACCTCAAACAATGGCGGACTGAATGGGCAGACAATGTTCATGTCACATTTCAAAACCATCGTGAAATGGAGAGGTCTCTTGCCGCGGCGCGCGAAGGGAATGTACGAGTGCGTATTTATAGTTGATGCACGCGAGATGACATTGATGCGCTACAGTTTCATACAAAGCGTGTTTCCATTGATTTCCAGGGGCGGGAGTTCAGCGAGAAGACCTATGAAGTTGAAATACATTTTCGTGATCCTTGGGAGGTCATGAAAAGGTGGGTTCGAGATGAAACTTTGGTGCCAGTCAGCACCTGGTTCTCGCAAGAAAGGTACTTGTGTTTGGATGGCAAGATTGACTTCTCGAACCCATTATACGATGAGCCGTGTACGGGGACCACGTGGCACGAGGTCGATGTGAGTCTGGTGCTATTCCCTGCATTCCTACTTAAGCTAGTATCGCAGGACTCTCTTCCCGCCAATGAAAAATACCCTTCATGTTACCTAGGCGGCCATTTTTGGCTCGACAAGGGTCTCGTTTCAACCAAGGTCAAGATGCATCCTATGCTCCTGCGTGGCTGCTGGATCGAGTCCGCGACGCGGAATGGCTCCGGAAATGGAGGTGCAGCGCTACTCGGATTTGTTATAATGGTGGGTCTTCCAATTCTCACTACTTCCTTTTGTCCACCCACCCATTGACTTTTCACAGCCTGCAGCACTGCGTGAAATCGATGCAAAAACCTTGAAAGGCACGCGCAGAGCCGAATATGACGCTCTCAAACGCAAAATCTATCACACAGTATGCCGTGTGGTCTTAGCATCACTGGGAAGCCGCTCGCGCAATGGAGAAACACTACGGTTTGGTGACGGAGTCACTCGAACCGCTTATCCTGGAGTCCTCATTGAATCCATGGATTTTGAGGAGCTAGCGGCTTGGTTGGCTATCCGTAATTCGCAAGCTAACCATCCATGTCCAAAGTGCCTTGTGCATCACAATGATCTGCACAAGTTGTCACGATTCGATGCCAATCTTATCGTTCCAACGGTTCTAAGGAGCACGTGCCACGGTTGTCAGGAATACATAGACGCCAAGGGTAGCGCTGAAGGGATCACGGGACATGACGTATAGGATGACGATGAAGTGACGTAGTGGTATTTATAAGAACATGCGTCTTCACGACGCTTCACAGGACTCTTTAATTTAACTTGACAGTTCATGACAGATGCGTAGTCTACACGCACATACGGGTTATTGTAGTTAGTATTATTAGTTTACTTCACACGGTTCGACAAACACTATAAGTACAGTAGTATATTCACTGTTGTAGTTTAACCTTTTATTATGTTACAGTCAAAGCTTCGCGTCCAACTCTCGGTAAGATGAGAGTGGATTGGGTAGTGCGAGTGAGGTGCTCCGAAGGTAATGGAATAGATCTGCCATGGTCCCTCCGCTATCTTGTGCGGATTCAGCTTTCCCTGCTGATATCGGTGAACTCTCGTCCTCTGACAGCCTTCGCACTTCTTTATATAAATAGAAACCTGGTTGCCGAGCCTCGGCCACCAATAATTTCGTTCTATCATTTCCTGTGTTCGGTTCTCTCCGGGATGGCCGAGTAGGGGGTTGTTATGATGTAGCCCAATAATCTTATCGCGCAATTCTTCATTTCGCGGTACATAGATAAGTCCGTTATAATAGATAACTTTGTCTTTTTTCTCCCATCCGGGTAGTTTTTTCTCGAGCGCCAACTTAACGCTCGTGTCCACCTTCTTCTCCTTTTGGATCTCGGCCATTATCTCTACTTCCGGTCCCTCCATCACTATGTCTTGTGATCGGAAGTATTCCGGTTTCAATAGGACGACGTCTTTATTGTCGCCTTTTCCCTGGTCGTGATCTGATCTCCGAGATAAGAGATCCGCCTTCTTGTTCAACGCTCCGGCCCGATGTCTTAGCGTAAAGTGGGAGCACCTCACTCGCACTACCCAATCCACTCTCATCTTACCGAGAGTTGGACGCGAAGCTTTGACTGTAACAATCATACCCTCGTATCGCCCCTATTCCCTACCTCTACCCTTTACCTCTTTCTGCCGAAGCGGCAGTCCTACCTCTATTCGAATCCCTTCCCACCCCAACAACCTCACGTCGTCCACACCGACGTTAAACAATTGCAGCGCCCATCGTGCGCGGTTCACTCGAACAGACAGACACTAGGCCACGGGAAACGTTGAGACCGTCCCCAGCCACATAGTAGTCGCAGGAGTGCTAGCTTGACCTTCGGGAAGGGCTACCTCGTTATCACGGGGGGTGTCGTAGAAGACCCCGGATAATTCTGTCAGCAACAAACCGCCTCGACTCCACCAACGCCTTTGTGGCACCACCGACCCCGCCCGACCCTTGTGGTCGCGAATCCTACCACCCTGTATAGGGACAACACCCCCAGCTCCGACTCTCCCAGGTCGGACCACTACCTCTCCGCCCCCGAAGTACATCACCCCGCACCTCTCCAACCCATCCTTTACCCATCGACCTTTGCGTCGATAACCCGACACCGACAACCCAGACCCCAGACACCTGCGCCACAAATGTCGCGCCACGCATCCCCCTACCAACAAATTCGACTCGGGCCGCAAGGCCAAAGATTGAACTCGCGGGACGCGAACTCGCCGCCCCGCCCGCTTCCCCAAACCCCGGCTCCTATGGAGCAACAACAACAGGGACCGCCGTATCGGCCCCCTTCCCCATACTACCCACCCGCACAATACGTGCAAGCACCACCCCCTACCTCGGGATCCTCACGGATCACCCTGGCCAAGACCCCGTCGCTGTTCAGCGGCGAAGATAAATCCAAGTGGGACTCTTGGTACGAAGCCCTGGACAATTACGTCTGGGCATATTCCTCGGAGTTTAATACCGAGAAGAAGAAAATCGCCTTCACGGTGTCCCTCCTGGGGAAAGAAGGCGGAGGACAGTGCCCCGCATCCGATTGGGTGCGGAACTGGAGGAAGAGAGCCCGGAACCAGCCGGGCTATGACCAGTACTGCATCTTCAGTACTTTCATGGGGGAGCTCGCCGAGACCTTCGAGGACGGCAACCAAAAACAGATGGCGCACATGCGCCTGACCACCACCCGACAGGGGCAGACGCCCCTGAAAGAATTTATTCAGCAGTGGGAGCTGAATGCGGAGGAGGCCGGGTACGACCTGGCGGACCAAACAGGTGTCCATGACACCTTCCTCATCGAGACCATGGAGACAGTGGTCACGAGTGAGGTGAGAAAGAAGCTCACCCAAGGGCTTATGAACCCCCCGACTACATACGGGGAGCTCAGAAGGAGGCTGATCATGGTCAGCCGGAACATGGAGCGCGAGGCGCTTCAGAAGGTCAGGGAGGCCTCGATGTGGTGGACAAAGGCGCCATCCAAGGTCACCCCCGCCGCGGCAACGACGCCGCAGAAGACATACCCGCCCCCGGGTTATAAGGGGACAGCGCCGAACCTGGCGCAGAAGGTCACGCCGGGGAACCCGGCGCCGATGGACGTGGATGCACAGAAGGCGAAAGGCACGCCTTTCCTGTGCTACAACTGTGGCAAGGACGGCCACATGAAACGGGATTGCCCCGAGCCCCGCAAGGGCAAATTTAATATCCGATCGGTCAAGATCGAGGACTACTCCCAGGAGGAGATGAAGGAGTTCGCGGATAAGCTCCGCGAGAAGGGTTTTTAAAGGGGGTCCCCTTGCGGCCAAAAGCGGCACCCCCAGTTTCGGTTTCTGCTCCCGCCCCGGTGGCGAACAAATATGTACAATTACCAGACATTAGTAGTATAGAGATCGCATCCGATGCAGCAAGCTCGGATGATTCTGATGACATGTATACGGACGAAAACAGTAGCTTACGTAGGGACATACAGGAATTCCTTGTAGCTAGCGTAGAAAAGAAACAAAAAATGTATGTTACGGAACGGCAGAATCGGTTACGTAATTTAAAGAACAAGAAAATGGACACCGAGAATAAACGCTGGAGCGCGTTTAAGACTCAACTCAAAAAGGCCCCTGGAACCCAAACCAGCGAGAAAAATAGTGAGACGAAAAAGGGTGACGATGTCACGAGGGCTCAATCCTCATCCGAGGAGGTAGCGCCCAAGAAGAACATTCCCTTCGTGGGAGAGATGCCGTCAGGATTGACGGGTCTCAAAGCGGCCAAGTGGTTATCCCACAAGGCCATCGAGTTGAAGAAGAAGGGTCTACTCAAAGAAGAAATGAGGACGATCCAGAAGGAAAGGAAGCATCATCAGATGTTGGTACCTGTGGTTCTCACCACGTTGGACACCGGGAAGACGCGCGCTACCAAGGCACTTCTTGATAACGGTTGCACAGCCACGTGCATCGATCGAGATTATGCCAAGGCAGAAGGTTTCGAGCTCCATGAGCTCGACGTGCACATCGTCGCCCGAAATGCCGACGGAACCGAAAACGCCAAAGGAAAGATCACTCATTACGTTGAGTTGATCATGGCGATAGGACCACATCAGGAGAAGCAACGCTTCCTGGTGACGGGGCTGGGGAAGGCTCGGATCTTCATTGGGTACGATTGGCTGTTCAAGCACAATCCCCTGATCGACTGGCGAGCACAGAAGATAGTGTTCAGCCGGTGCCCGGCCGAGTGCAACATGAAAGGCACGGAGTTCGGCAGAGGAGATAAGTTCAGCAATGAGCTTGAAGAGGGCGAGTCACTGTTACTAGTCGACTTCGCGGAAGCAATCGACCTGCGGTTGAAAGGGACCCAGGCGCAACAGTTCGCAGAAGAAGCGAACAAGCAGAAGGAACAGATGACGGAGGACAAGATCCCGGAGCAATATAGGGAATATGTCAAAGTCTTCGCGAAGGAGTCCTTTGACTCGCTACCAGAGAAGAGACCGTGGGATCACGCGATCGAACTCAAACCGGACGCAAAAGCGGTGGATTGCAAAATCTATCCTTTATCGGTTATGGAGCGAGAGAAGCTGGACGACTTCCTCGAGGAAAACTTGAAGAGCGGAAGGATCCGCCCTAGCAAATCGCCGATGGCTTCGGCGTTCTTCTTCATCAAGAAGAAAGATGGCAGCCTGCGACCGGTTCAAGATTACCGGAAGCTTAACGAGATGACGATTAAGAATCGTTATCCCCTGCCGTTGATATCGGAGCTGGTAGCCAAACTCCGGGGAGCGCGCTTCTTTACGAAGCTGGACATTCGATGGGGCTACAACAATGTCCGCATCAAGGAAGGAGACGAGTGGAAGGGAGCGTTCCGGACCAACCGAGGGCTGTTCGAGCCTTTGGTGATGTTCTTCGGGCTGACAAACTCGCCCGCAACATTCCAGACGATGATGAACGATATCCTCAGAGACCTTATCAATGAGGGTAAAGTAATCGTCTATCTGGACGACATCCTGATCTTCACGGAGGATCTGGAAGAACATCGCAAGATCACGAAGCAGGTCTTAGCGACGCTGGAGGAGCACCGGCTATTCCTAAAGCCGGAGAAGTGCGAGTTCGAACGCACGGAGATCGAGTATTTGGGCGTAATCATATCGCACAACTCGATGAGGATGGATCCCGCAAAGATAAAGGGGATCATGGAGTGGCCCGAACCGAAGAACCTGAAGCAAACACAGGCGTTCCTCGGGTTCGTGAATTTCTACCGGAGATTCGTCCGGGGATATTCGGAGGTGGCCAAGCCGTTAACTCGGCTTACGGGAAAAGAAGGATGGTCGTGGGGCTCGGAACAGAAAGTCGCGTTCCAGAAGCTCAAGGATCGGATCGCAGAAGACGCGGTTCTTGCCTTGCCCACGGACCATGGGAAATACCGGCGGGAGGCCGATGCGTCGGAAGGAGCGACAGGGGCAGTGCTCGAGCAGGAGCAGGAGGGCGTTTGGCGCCCGGTTGCGTTTCAGTCACATGGACTGGACGAGACGGAGCGGAATTACGAGATCTACGACAAAGAGATGCTCGCGATAATGCTTGCGTTAGCCGAATGGCGGCAATTCCTTATCGGAACGAAGGAACCGGTTGATATCATCACTGATCATCAGAACCTGGAGTACTTCAAAAAGCCCCAAAAGGTGAACCGGAGACAAGCCCGATGGCTTACAGAATTAGCGCAGTACCACTTTACGCTAAGACATCGGGCCGGAGCGTTGAACAAGAAGGCGGATCTCTTATCTCGGAGATCAGATCACGACCAGGGAAAAGGCGACAATAAAGACGTCGTCCTATTGAAACCGGAATACTTCCGATCACAAGACATAGTGATGGAGGGACCGGAAGTAGAGATAATGGCCGAGATCCAAAAGGAGAAGAAGGTGGACACGAGCGTTAAGTTGGCGCTCGAGAAAAAACTACCCGGATGGGAGAAAAAAGACAAAGTTATCTATTATAACGGACTTATCTATGTACCGCGAAATGAAGAATTGCGCGATAAGATTATTGGGCTACATCATAACAACCCCCTACTCGGCCATCCCGGAGAGAACCGAACACAGGAAATGATAGAACGAAATTATTGGTGGCCGAGGCTCGGCAACCAGGTTTCTATTTATATAAAGAAGTGCGAAGGCTGTCAGAGGACGAGAGTTCACCGATATCAGCAGGGAAAGCTGAATCCGCACAAGATAGCGGAGGGACCATGGCAGATCATTTCCATGGATCTTATCGGGCCACTGCCGGTCAGCAACGGATTCGATGCCATACAAGTGTGGGTCGACACTTTTTCAAAAATGATGCATTGCGAGGCAACTAGCATGCAGCAGACATCGGAGGGAACCGCTAAGTTAACGCGGGATAGAGTGATTAGATATCACGGAGTGCCAAGGAAGATTATCTCGGACAGGGATCCGAGGTACGTATCGGGGTTCATGAAGGAACTGAACCGGCTCATGGGGGTAGAAATGAACCCCAGCACGGCGTTCCACCCGATTACGGATGGGCAGACGGAGAGGATGAACCAGGAGATTGAAAAATATCTCCGGATCTTTATTAACTACCGGCAATCGGACTGGTCTGATTGGTTGGCAACGGCCGAGTTCGCTCACAACGATAAGGTCAGCTCGTCGACAAGCATGTCACCGTTCTTCGTGAACACGGGAATGCACCCCTGGAAGGGGATAGAAAACGCAGTCGAATCACGCAATGAAGCCGCGAACGACTTAGCAGAAAAAATGAAAAAGATCCGCGATGAAGCGGCAGCTGCGCTGGAAAAAGCCCAGAAAAAGATGAAAAAATACTACGATGCGAAGCGCAGGGATGCGCCGGAATTCAAGGTCGGCGATAAGGTTTATCTCGAAGGAAAGAATATAGAGACAGATCGGCCGACGGGGAAGTTTGAGGACAGAAGGATAGGTCCTTACGAGATCCTGGAGAAGGTCGGAGCGTCGGCATACAAGCTGAAATTGCCTGAAACGGACAAGTCACATCCGGTTTTCAACGAGGCATTGCTTACGCCGTACGACGAGCCGCCGGCACACAGGAGAGAAGAGAGGCCGCTGCCGAAGATCATCAGCGGCGCAGAAGAATACGAAGTGGAGGAGATCCTCAAGCACCGCAAACGGGGCAGAGGATACCAGTATCTTATCAAGTGGAAAAACTATCCACTCGGAGAGAGGACATGGGAGCCGACGAGGCACCTGACGAACGCAAAAGAGCTCTTGGACAGATATAATGTCGAGCACAAGATTGCGGTTCGGTCGGTATTAGCCGAATTGGACGGAATGAACGATGCCGAGAAGAAGGCGCTAGCGGCGCATTTACGAGAAAAGGGCATTATGCCACCAAAAACGGAGGAGTCCGCAGACTCGACGAAGAAACAGACTGTCCCAGTCTTTAAAATGGGATCGTGGGATTATTTAATCAAGCGCTATCAGGCGAAAGAAGTAGATCGCGCTTATCACGAACGTAAAATATTCGACCCAGTCACGGGTCGCTTTAATATATTGGAGAAATTTCCCACTCTCCCAGGGGTCGAGGAGTACACAAGGTCTACTTCTGTCGACGAGGACGTCGACCCTAGGGGGGGGGTAATGTCACGATTCGATGCCAATCTTATCGTTCCAACGGTTCTAAGGAGCACGTGCCACGGTTGTCAGGAATACATAGACGCCAAGGGTAGCGCTGAAGGGATCACGGGACATGACGTATAGGATGACGATGAAGTGACGTAGTGGTATTTATAAGAACATGCGTCTTCACGACGCTTCACAGGACTCTTTAATTTAACTTGACAGTTCATGACAGATGCGTAGTCTACACGCACATACGGGTTATTGTAGTTAGTATTATTAGTTTACTTCACACGGTTCGACAAACACTATAAGTACAGTAGTATATTCACTGTTGTAGTTTAACCTTTTATTCCATTACCTTCGGAGCACCTCACTCGCACTACCCAATCCACTCTCATCTTACCGAGAGTTGGACGCGAAGCTTTGACTGTAACACAAGTTGTCTGAGCGGTTTGATCGCCGCACATCGGATTCCATGCAGGCTGTTTTGGCGCAAACTAAATATCTGAATGCCACGGAACGCGAAGAAATTTTGAAATCATACGGCCTTCAAAACTTCGAGGTGTGTCAGATGTTTGTTTTTATTAATGCTGGCCTTGACGACTTCCGACAGCATTTCCTTTGGACGTTCAACCATTCCGATCCTTATGCAGCTGCGGGCTATGATCTACTCCATTACTTTGACGGTGGGAAATGGGGGCGCCATGTTTGGGTGACTATTAAAGAATACCTTCAAGCGAACACGCTGGCATCAAAATTCAATGACTAGTGAGTAGTTTTAGAATTCTAATTCTCAACTCCGCACTAAGGTTTGAAAGCATGAATCAGTTCCCACGCTGGAGAGGGTTGAAGCACACACCTTCACCGACAACGATTGACTACTCAGAGGGGCAAACATTTGTGGATATTCTCAAGGCACGTCCAAATTCTGTGTACTCTCTACTTTTCATAAAAATTCTGTACTAGTGTGCACTACCGTGCCTCGTACAGCTATTACCACGCAGTTCGTGCCTCGTGCGCATCGTCCGTGTGATGCAGAAAATTCGTATTATGCTCGGCCTGTGGGTTACATTCAAGACACGACTCAATCATCTTCAAGACCTTGAGTACGAGTATGAGCGCGCTAGTAATGTCTGTGAACGCTTCACCTTGGGTTTTTGGCTGACAAAACTTCAGGAGGTGTACGAACAGCATGGCAAAGACTTTAACTTTTTGAAGCAACACTCCCTCACCCATGCAATTGAAGATTTCATATCCAAGGGGAAGAGTCGCAACATGAACACCCGCATTGGCGAAGGATTCCAGCAAGAAGTCGAAAAAATGTACCAGAAAACCAATGGGAAAAAAGCGGAGCGCCAGGTATGTGATAACATTTGAAGTGCTGAACAATGCCCACATCTTGGTTAGATTGCCTTGCAAGATGAGAACGAGGAAGCCATGGCCCGCATCAAGATGGCTGTCGATGAATGGCGCCAGAGGCAGGAAGATCCGGATATTGAAGAAAACGAGCGCACACTTATCCCCCCAGCGAACCAAGTACTGCCAGGGCACTGGACACTTGGTTCCCCAGAGAAGCGCGTCTCTACTCACCGGCTCGAGGCCACGAGAAGAAGCAACCCTGCCTTTCGAAACTTCAACTTGCGTCTGCGGGAGTACATTGCGAGCCACCATCCCTCCCACCAAGTCCGACTAGAGCAGCAGATTCAAGTGCGTTTGATTTCGTTATTTTCGACGTCTGTCGTTATTTAAAGCACCCACAGATTGAGCAATGCAAGGTTATCTATCTCGAATACCAGTCCAAAGTTGATTGGCGGAGCACACGGGACATTTTGCGGTGCAACCCTCAATTCCACAATGCTCCCCGTTTCGACTGTGTCATCTACGAGACCGACGATGATCCTATCGCCATGGGCGAGCTTCATTTCGTCTTTCGCTGCCATCTACCAGGAAATGCCGCCCTCGACCTGGCCATGGTGCGCCCATTCCGCAAGACGTCGTGGCAGCCCAATACATGCACAGACTGTCCTATTCGAGAAAAAATGCCAGTGACAACGTCCAGCTTCATTGCATTGGAGCACATCGTCCGCGGCGCTTTACTCTGCCCAATTTTTGGCGGGAAGGCAGGAATGCATTATATTATTGATTGCATCGACGAGGACATGTATCTACGTGTTAATAATATCAATTAATTTTTTCTACCCCACTGCTCGGAGTGAGTCCCTCAAAACTGGTTTAAAGGGCCCTCAAGGTTGCCGGGATTTGTGTGCACCTTGCCACGGTCTGGGACGCCTTGTGAGCCGCTCCATCACGCCTCAGAACGGTCTGAGACTACTTCCAAGTCGCTCCGCTACGTCTTTGAAGCCCTCTGAAGCCGTCTCAAGGTCCCAAGTAGACTCAGGCCGTTGCAAGCAATTTACCATTTTTCCGACATATTTGAGTGATTGTAGAGATGGTTGATATGTAGAGATGAAACGGAGTCAACGAGCATGGGCGTCTGCAAGATACAGAGTGAACGGTGGGTATAGGAACGAATGTGGCGCCGCGTCGGCGTAAAGAAAGAAACTGGTAACAAGTTAATAAGTAAAGTTGGACGAGATGGGATAGGGGGTTGAAAGAAATATAAGTCCGTTACAGACGGCGAGCCCGGCTGCGGTGCGGCAGGATACGGCTACACGTACCCCGGCACGTACGGGCTGTTGTACTGTGCGGGAGTGCAGCATAGGACCCATATGGAGAGGGCATACCACCCATAACGGCAGCCTCGGGCGTGAGGTAGCCCACCACGGAGAGGAGGTTCTTGATGGGCACGACCACACCATGGTTGTTCTATGCCCATACCACTGCCTGTACCCGTGGGGTCGCTGTCATCCGAGCCTGAGTCGGAGGAGGAGCCTTAGTCCGAGTGCTCGGGCGTGTGGATATAGGTGAGCGGGCGCCGGACAGCTGCTTTTATGCGTGCTACCTGCGGACCGTCTCCCATTCCCCGGTTCCCCTTTCACTCGTCCTTTACCATACTCTAGCTAGCTATATAATACCATTACACTGTAGTCCTTAATATAGCACCTAATCCAGCTGAAAAAAAAAAATTGACTTGAAAATATAAGTAGCGGGATGAGCGAATCCTAAAAAGTAGCGGGATCAAAATCTGTCAAAATGAATATAAATAGCGGGATTTTGATGTGCTCGAATAAAAGTAGCGGAAACTTGATTGGGCGAAACTTGAATAAGTAGCGGGATTGATCAAATTCACGATAAAAGTAGCGGAAATGACAAAAAAAGCAAAATAAGTAGCGGATTATTAAAAGTGCATTTGGACCGCCATATAGTTATATTCCCTATCTTACTACTGTATCATTTCGACCAAAGGTTCACGGTATGTCACCCGTCACCTCAATTGTTCACTGAGTTTGATGTTCATTTCTCGGCAATCATGAGAAAATTACCATAAATGGCAGTCATTTGCCGGACTGAAAATTTTTTGACGTTTTTGGGCTTGAAAATTGCGCCGTCACTGTCACCTAGGCCAAAATTGTTCAGTTCACGATCTTCCGTCACCCGTCACCTGAACCTTTGGTCAAAATGGTACAGTATCTGTGCCGCACTTTTATACTCTCGACGCCTGCCCCAATTCCACTTCTGTGGCTCGACATCTGGCGTGACCTAAGCTTCTAACACGAGGGACACCTCGACGAGATCCGCAGCATCGTTCCTGGTACCGTCTTAGGTTCCAGGTCTCCCATCGTTAATTCAATGACATCTGAAACTCGTCTCGATCATGCGGGAACCTGTGTGAATACTCTGATCGCTGCCCAAAATCTCGATCATGCGGGATTTTATTTAGACACCGGATCACCCAGGGGCAGCTGCAATAGATGGATTACATTGCGGCTCAACATCACCAAAAGCGGGGAAACCTGCTATGCCCTGATGTAAGTCACATGACGGGATGACACATATCAGGCCATATAGGGGCTTCACCAGGCTGGCGGCGGCTCACAAGGCCATATAAGGCACGTATAAGGCTGCTATAGTGTTACGTGGCTGGTAGCGCCCTTTTAATGCTATATAAGGCTGTGCCCGGCAAATGAAAATCCATGACGGTGCCGTGAAAACGAAGTATCGACAGCCTGTAGCGGGGTATATCAGTGCGTACTCTGGTATATCCTTCCTCAACCTTGCCTCGCCCTCGTCTTTTCTATCTCCATCCTCCTCAACTTTTCTGGCCTATTGGACTTGTCCCCTTTTCAGTTCTTTTCCTCACAATTTTGATCCTCATGGTCTAAGCATTGAAAGACAGACATTTGCAGCCTCACATAGAGTGGAGCACAATTCACACGCGACCTTTTGTACTGAAGTTACCGAAGTGCCTAACTTCTAATTACCGCACCGGGGATCCGCCTAAATTCGGCAATGTGCTTTAGTCGTGCTCTGGTGTATGTAGTGCGGGCCCCGCGGTTAAAATACCAATACCTACCTACCTCCCTGCGGGCACAGGTCGGTGAAACGCGAAACTCGCGAAGTCCATTCAAACTCCGCCCATCACGCGCCAAGTGGCGTGATCGATGGTTGGTTGATGCCACGTCGCCGCATCTCTTCTGTCTTCCCCCACCTCCCCCATCGTCGCCTCTTCTCCCCTTGCTCTTAAGGCGCAAGCACAAGTCTTCAAACTTCAAGTTTCCAAGTCTCAAGCCTCTCATGCACCCTCAAGCCTCTCATGCACCTTCAAGCCATTCAAGGACATTCAAGTTCGGCGAAGATCATCGTTTCTCAAGCTCACTCTTACCTCTCACGCACCCTTCAAACTATTCAAAGACACTCAAGTTCGGCAAGCTCATCGTCTCCTTACAATGAGCTCCTCGAGCTGTTTTCTCGTGGTGTCGATCTTCATGCGGTTCGGCGTGATGTTCTTCTCAGGCCTCCGAATATTGGCACTCCGAGCAAGACTGGGGCAAGACTACAAGGAGTTTGTTTGGCAACCTTCGGCGATGCAGAATGGGGATGTGGAATGGGGGAACGAGTTTATTGCTAGGTGCGTGCTAACTCTTCGGTGACATGTCGGTTACTGATTATCCCGCCAGAATTGTCCTCGGTACCATCTCCCAGCCAACCACCAGGGCGAGTTGGTCCCAGCACCATCGCGCAGCTCAAGGCCGCCCGTGCCACCGCTAAGTGCGCCGCTACCGCCATGTCGCCTACTACTAGTTGATCTGTATAATTTCCTACCATGGTCAATGCTATTTTGATTTGCTACACTCTTTTGTGATCTGGCGGCAGTGATTAAGGAACCTGAATAATCCTGAGTACATGGTAAGCTGAAAAGCACGGTAGTATCGTGTCAGGCTCTTCCATCTCCACCAGGCTTTCAGAGCCTCGCCAGGCCAATACGCCCTTATCAAGAATAGGGATTCAATATAAGCCCCTTTGAATTCTTCAACAGGCTGTTAACCCTTGCATGCCTTTTGGCCCTTATATTGCCTTATATGGCCTTATCAGTTTCGCCCGGTTTTGGTGATGAAAACCTAGAACTCCATCGTTGCAAAGATCCATTTAGGTAATGAGGCCAATTGTTAGTATTTCCATTGGAGCCACGCTCTATAATTTTAACTGTGCCGCCTGTGCCGCGAGGAGCGACCAAAGGTCGGCGACGAGCGGAACGAGGTGGGTGGTCCAGTTCTTAGATTTAATTTACTGCCTGACCTTACTACCCAACAAGGACCACTACCACATGTAAAAAAACAGAAATAAGGAAATGAATTTAGCTTACTGTATTATTTCATTCAATTTGACCTGATGTGTGATGCGTGACCCAAAATACCAATTTGACCATTCGACCAGAGCCAAAATTCAGCGTGACTCCACCGAAGTTTTCGCAACAAAAATGTCGGATTTTTCGCGTCGCAGACGCAAATTTCGGCGTTTCGGGGGCTGTGTGGCAGATTTGAGATTCGACCAACAGGTGCGTGATGCGGGGCAGTGCACCAAAATTTGACACCGACCAGGGGGATCGTGATGCGTGACGGTCTAATTGAATGAAATAATGCAGTACATGATTTGTTTGTTTGTAAATATGAACCCACGAACGCGGCCACGCAATATATACACCTTGCTTCTCACCTCTTCCTCCATGACCAGTGTAGAATTTTCACCCAGAGGCCTCAACGGAGCCCTCACCCACAGTCTTCTGAAAGTCACCAGTGGGCAGTTCAGCCACCCAAACCTCTCGATTCCGACCTACGACGCTGCACCATTTCTACACTGTTTTCCTGGTCTATCGACACTCTCTTCTCGACCATCTATTCGACTCCAGCCACCGAGGCTTTTCCCGCATTTTATATTTGCTAAATCATTCTGCCCATACCGGATCACTGGCCCTTTTGACGAACCTACGCGCCGGCTCCCTGCCTCTTCTACACCGTCATCTCAGTAGCGTGCCCAGTGTTCGTATCATCTGAGGCGAGCGGTAGCGTATGGAAATCGCATAAACTCATGTGTCTCTGGATAAGTCATGTTCGACACGAGGGTAGGGCGTCGGTCCATGTGTGCCACACATCTTGTGCTCCCTTCCTCGGTCGCACTGGAACAATATGTTGCATATGTATTTTGGCACGTATATTTCATCCCGTGGACTATTGTCCTTCTTGAGGACTTTCACGCAGGCTGTGTGCGCCACACGTTGCAATGAATGGAAACAGTGGGAGACAGGGTTAATCGGATAAATTTAAAGATAATGCCTCCCGGATGACTTGTGAAAATAGTAAGTTTATCTTCTTACATCAGTAAGTATGTGTCGGTGGACTTAGTCAACTGGATGAACACAGATTTTCTGAAAGGAGTTCTGCAGAAGAAAAGTTACCATTTCCGCCCCAGACATGGATAACATACGGCTCCATTACTCCTCAGATAATTTCTCCGCCGGATGTTTGAAGCGTAAGTTTTCGCACTTTCTTTCGTGTGTTCGGATTCGCCCTGACATTTCAACCAGGATGGCGTTGCCTGATTTGTCCCCCTCTTCACAAGTAGGTACAGTGAATAAGCTCTGCCAAGGCATCCCCCGGATCCTTGCTGGACTAATTCAACCACCGTTGATGCGAGGTCAATTTCACATTGGACACTCCTGAAATTCATCTCGATGTTAGACGATTCAGTTTCCTGGGTAAGACAATGAGTATTCGGTACTACTGGTGCTCCTAACCGCTACGGCGAGCCCTACCACATTCTGTGCCTTAGACAACATTCGCGAGTTCGTTTTAAAAACGTTGGGACCCAAGAAGTCTCATGATCATTAAGGAATTCAAGTTTGGAGCCGTCCCACCGGGAAACCCGCGTGATAAATCCAAAGTTAACATTTGGACCACAGGACACAACCACCGGGAACTTCCGAGCGGGTTGAAACAACGCTCAACTTCGCGTGCAATGCATTCTCATAGCATTCGTGTGGAGAAATGACATTCCCACTTCATAAACATAAAGTCCGAATGTGCTACCTACTTACCTACCGAGAAACAGGCGAACACCTGCATCAAATCGAAGTGCCTACATGTGGCATCACAAAGCCTGTGATGCAGCACCTTTATTTAATACAAGGAAGAGGTATCGTACAAGAGACTCACTTTGGAGCTTCCGCCTCAAACATAAGCACCCGATATAGTAACTATTTTCGGCAGAAACTCCGCTCATGTCAACCAAACACTGTGAGCCACATCCCCTCTCTCTTCTCCCATCCTTGCAGCACCCCTCCCGCCATCCATCGCTCACGCCCGCCCCACGAATTGCCTGCCAACATCCGCCCACCTCCGGCGACGCCTACGTCCCCGCTGTCGACTCTAGGGCAAGCACAGCGTGCCCTAGCTCCGGGTATCCGCCGTATCGTCCCGCCATGCTGGTTACGGTTAGGGTCGAGGATGGAGTAAAAAGCACGAATGAGGCTATAGTGTGCCGACCTGAGATGCCCTGGCTTGGGGGACTCCCCAGAGCGCAGCGAGCGAGGGAAGGGCATTGAATGGTCGGTCCCCTTCGTGCTCACGAAGAAACTAGGTCATGCATTTAATTATATTTTCTACATGCTTTCTCTGGTCTTCGACTCAATGATGTTTCTTACTGTCCGCGCTGGCAATGCTGCCGAAATTCGTGCCGAAAATAATGCCCAAATCAGGTGCTTACATTCGAAGCGGAAACTCAACAAGTGTTGTCATGTTCATTGCTGCTTCCCTCCACCACCGTCCCACCATGGGAGTGTCGCACCGCTTACACCTGCCGCCACACGGCTTCAAATATATGGGCGATATACTGTGTAAAAACCTACCTGTTTTTTGGATCTTTTCGATGTCTGCTTGCATGACAACTTTACAGGTTGCCGACAACTCTGAAGTTACGAGTACTTATGTAAGTAAGTGATCGTCCATTTAACAAACCGGGATTTCGCGACCTCTCTCAATCCTTGTTCCATTTTTTGTGCCTGGTAGAATAGTGGCTGTGTTGAAGGCTTTTAAAAAAGTTTCACTACAATTTTTGTGATATATTAGTGGCGGTACCCCCCCCCTCGAAATCTGGAGGTCGCCTGTTCGACTCCCCATGTCCGCATTTCTTTTAAATCCTTCGTTTCCCCTTTCTTCTTATCACACATATTCGTTGTCTTCTTCGTATATCTGCTACTATTTTTATTTTTAGCCGACTCTACATCACCGAAAGTGAGAACTTATTAAAAGGATATATATACCGAATGCAGACGCCGCAATTGGCAAAATCCACTAAAATCCACTATAATCTCGGCGGGAGTTCAAAAGCCCTTAAAGGGAACCTATTTTCCTGAAATCGTCACCTATATTGGTGAACTTTGCAATGCTTTGTGAAGTTTACATAGATAGGGCCAACAAGGCAGACG